>JAPFBE010000056.1:177438-213120 GCA_034336665.1 Luscinia megarhynchos
ACTCACTCATTTCCCTTGAATGGATACTATGGATTTTAAATTTTAAAGTTGTGGTTTGAGGGATTATCTCTTTCAACTGCAAATTCTTAAGTGTTTTTTCTATTGTTGTGACATATTTTCTAACATTCATTTCCTCTATTTCATAAGTAGCAGTTTCATGTTGGGCAGTTAAAAAGATTAATCCAAACATCATCTCATAGGATAACACTCGCAGGTTTAACCTGGGTTGTGTTTGGAACCTCAGCTAAAGATAAGCCAAAGATAAACATTTTACTCACAATGTTTAGGTTTCAATTATTATTATTAATTTTGTTAGATTTCTCTTTAAATCTGGTTTATTCACTCTACTTGGCCCAAAATTTTTTGGATGCCATGGGGTGTGTAATTCCTATTTTATTCCAAAGTCTTGAGTTATTTGCTGTATTAACTATTCTGTATCTGGGAATAATTTGTTCCAAGAAGATTTTACATACCACATTAGCTGTAGCTCTGACAGTGGGAACAGCTCCTACCCAATGAGTTAAATGATTGATTACCACCAATAAAAACCACCTTCACCTTTTGGCAAGTTATACCTTTCTTAGTTATTTGCTTTGCCAATCCAAACATTCTAATGCACCTATAATTCCTTAAAAATGATCACACAAAACCTGAGATTCCAAATAAATTTTACATGCATGCCTTATAATATTTTCTAGTAAGTGACTTATCAAGTCACTCCCTCCTAACAGGAAATTTCCTAGATTGCAATTATTTTTTTGTTTCACCCAGCTTTGGAATTTCCAATTCCTCCTTGTCTAGGGTCAACAATTAACATAGCTCTTTTTAATCCCTTTTTTTTTTTTCTGCATCTCTAGCCTCTTCATCTGCCAAATTACTCCTCCCTTATTTCTGAAGTCATTCCCCTTCGGTGTCTTTTAACAGGTACTACCGCTATTTCTTTAGGCAATTTTAATGCCTTTAAAACCTCTAAAATGAATCTCTCATGTATCAATCCCTTTTGAATTAAGTAATCCCCTTTCTTCCCATATTTTCCGAAAGTGTGTACTACCCCAAAGGCGCATCTTGAATCAGTTTATATTTCTATTTTGTGTGTACTAAATAGTCTAATGCTTCTTTTAGAGCATATAATTCACAAAATTGAACCAACCAATTTGAGAGTAATTTTCCTTTTTTTTTGAGTCTGCATATTTTTCCCATCAACTAAGGCATACCTTGACACTCTTTTTCCTTGTAAACATTTGGATGAACCATCAACATATATTTATTTTCCTTCCAGGAGGGCTTGTTCTGTTAGATTTTCCCTTCTTTTGGTATAACCCCTATTCTTAATGGTATCTGAAAATCCTTCCCCAGTATGTTATTACCTATTCCAGGAACTAGTAAGATATCTCTCCCCTCCATACCCTGGTCTCACTCCTAACTATTATACCTCTAATGACAGGAACATCAAACTCCTCTCCCCTTGCCCCTGCCATTCTCACAGTGTCACTACACACCTCACATCCTTCTGGAATATTTACCACACAAGTTTTTTCTGCGCCAGTATCAACTAGAAATTCTAATATTTCCTCTTCTGGGCCTATTTTCAGAGTTATTAAAGGCTTTAGATAACAGAGCCCACGACCCCCTCGTTTTTCTCCTTGGTGTATTTCTCGGACTATTCTCAGATCCCTTCCCAGGTGAGGGCACCTCCCCCCACAGTGTATCTCTTTCTCCCAGCAGAAACGGCCATTCTCAGCTTGCTCCTGGTGTTTTGACCATTCCAGGGCTCCACCCCGTCCCTTCTTCCCGTCTCTAAAACCCGGATGTTCAGGAGTAGTGGTAGGGGAGGGACTAGCGGAATGCCCCTTGGTTTCAACTGAACTCCCCGCATTTTGGTATGATACTCTTCTTCTAAAGAGGGAGCTCCCATGGACAGCTGGAGCCGGAGTTACCAAGGTAACGCAGCAAGAGCGGGGTTTAGTAAAAGACCCGAGACCGCCGAGAGAGAGGTGGGGGTAGAAGTTAGCATCGAGACTTGGTCCTCCAAGGGAGAGTGGGCAGAGGCGGAGCCCGGCGCCAGAACCGTTAGAGTTCGGCGCCAGAAACCAGATCAGTGCAAAGACCGTGCACACGGAGCTCAGGGTGCCCGAGGCTACGGCGCCTGGTGGGGACGGGGGACTGGGCAGAGGAACCCGCGTGAGTTGTGCTAGCACGGGCGGGGGGGCCAAGGCAGCTGGGCCATGGCCAGAGCAACCGGCGAAAAAGCCGCGGCAGCCGGGATTGAGGCTGGGCGAGCCGCCGGAGATGCGGTAGCTGCGATCGGGCTGGGGGAGCTGATTTACCAAAATATGAGTATTGGTCTAATACCGGTACACAGTTGTGACGGACAAAAGACTCTCTAAAAATTTAAAGTTAGAAAGTGTATGTTTATTCAGCGCTGGGCAGCAGCGTGAGGTAATCCTCTAATACGCACTGCAAAATCACAGGTTATCACAAAATCTATTTATTGACAAAGGAATCAAACAAATACATATTCATAACAGCCCCTCCCATCCCCCGCTTCCTGTGATAATTAGTTTGAATAACTATTAAACATGCATAGTTGACTTCTTAAATTGAGTCTGGGGTCGTTTTCGTGGAGAGGGGTCTTAAAAGGAGGATCTAAGGCGAGTCTTCCTCACCCTAAACTCTTGACCTTTTCTATCAATGACAATACAAATAATTTCTGGGGATAGTTCAGTTTTTCAAAGAAAGGGTTTCTGGTTGCATTGTCTATGTTTCTTTGGATTTGCTCACTAGTTTAGTCTTTTTCCATTGAATGCGCAGCTGAGCAAACATGAAATGACAGCCAATCAATTATTTAAGTTTCAAATAACTACTCCCTTCTGACTTCTAAATTTTAATTATTTTCAGCAAGGTAATAAAATCCTAGTTTTCCAAGATTTGTGAGCCACCGGGGGAAAAGCCTCTGGTGCCGGGGCTGGGACTGGGGGAAGCACCAGGGCTGGGGGAAAAACCGAAGCCAAAGGGGTAGGCAATATTTCCAGAGGGTCCCAGCCTTTTTCTTTCTTTTTCTTTTCTTGCTCTGTCTCTGGGGCTTCTGATATTTTAAAACCTTTTACCCCCAGGAGTTCTGTGTCTTCTGCCCAACACGTGGCATACTTCCCATTCTCCGGATTGCTTGGTTTTCCCGAATCCTCAAATACTTTCAAGGGCTGGCAAATCCAAGCCTCCCGGGACATATCTGCCAGCACTCCTCCTCCCCCTTCTTTCTTCGAACCTGTCTTACCTTGTCCCATTTTTCCAGGACTTCTCCTGTTTGTCCCTAGCCTCTGCCTCTCCTCTCCAACCAATTCCTCCAGTAACTCAAACATCACTTACCTCCCCCCTGCCACCTCCCCAGCACAGAAAACACTTCCTTTCCAATAGTACATTACAATCCATTTCCTTCCAGAAAATAAACTTTTAAAATCAACAATCTATATCACATATACTTTCATTCATTCGCACTCACTTTTATTTCTTCAATATGCCTTCCTCACTCTCCCTCCCCCTCCCCCCACTCATAACCAGACAACACAAAAATAAGGTACCTTTTCTTTACTTGTTCTCAAATGTTGTTGGACAACTCTGGATGGTCTTGGGCCTTTTATCCCTCAACCCAGCAATGTTATCCAACCCTGGATGCTCTTGGATATTGTATCCCTCAATCCAGCAATTTTGTCCCATTCCCTAGCAGATTGTTCTAGGAAACCCTTTTTGCTCCCTTTTTTCCAAGGGGTCCAGCCGCTCCCTTGGGGTCCTGTCCCAGTTACGCCAAGAAGTCTCTCTCACTCCTTTTATCTCTCCCTTCATGCCCTCGCTGGCCACTTTTCTTGCAAAATGATGAAAACGCAGCACTCAGAAACTCCCAATTGCTTTGCAGATCCGGGATAACCAGTCCACGTCTTATTCACACACTATTCACCCCCGTAACCACCCCCATGAAGAGTATTTGCAGTCCCTTTTTCTTCTCCAGGTCTTCATGCACAAGAATTGCACAAATTATTTGTCTCTTTCTTGTCCACGGGGTATTTACCTACAAAGCCCTGACCCACACATGAAGAAACGGAGTGGGGGCCACCAAACTCGGCAGGGGCGCACCTGCCCTGCTCAGGATCTCCCGGAGGTCTCAGAGGTGAAGTTTTATATCCTGGAAGAGTCCCCAAATCGTGAAAAATGAGATTCACTTTCCTGGTAAATTTTAAAAGGTTTAATAAAAGACAATAAGAGATAAATAAAGCAAAAGGTTATAACGGCCAAGTGCTTCAAATTCAGCCAAGAGCACACACTAACTAAAAAAACACTTCTTTAAATGGATCGATCTGTTCCATAATCATAGGCCTTCATGCATTATTCAGAATCATCCTCTCTCCCCCCAACCTGTAAATACTTTTTTTTTTCCCCTTGTGCTTCCTTCTTGTCAGTGCACTCCTGATAATGGCGATCAATAAATTCCTTCCCTGGGATTCTGGTGTTTGTAACACCGTCTTCATCCAGACAAGATAATCGAAGAATGTGAAGAATTTTCTGATTATCTTTTTACCATTCTCTGAGTTAGTTACATGAACAAAAGCTTTTTACATCACCATGTTATACTCCAAGAAAAATATATACTTACCGCACTACTATTTCTAGGTTTTTTTAATAACAGAACTAAAATAAACTATACTCGTTCAGCAAAGTTTTCCAACCTTATATATATACCATTCATTTTAATATTTGCAAAAAGCCAATAATGTAATATGTACCTGTAGCACATGGCTCCCCCTCTCTGGGCTCCCCGTTAGCCATGCTTGGGCTCTTGGGGTCCTGGCGCACCCGTTTGCTCTGACTCTGCTCCAGATTGGGGGAGCTCCAGGGGTTCCCCCTCTCCAGGGTGTTCCCCTGTCCAGCTGAATCCTGGGGTCTCCTCTCTCTGGACTGCACACTCCCTTGTCCTGCCCCCACATCCCCCAGGAATAAATAACTTTCCGGGAACCCTCCAAAATCACCCCAAAGGGCATTTGTGGCTTAGCTTTGTAGTCTTCAAGCGTAAAAAATCCACATCCCCCCGCCCCCTACCAAATAATAATCCCCTCCCACGAAGCCCTCAGGATATTTGGGCGAGCTCCCCCTCCGCGGTCACCTGCGAGATGGGGGGGACACAGCGAGGGCTGGACCACGTGGTCCCTCCACTTCCAGTTCCTCCTCTTCCTCCTCTATCCCAGCTCTTCCTCCCCCTCCTCCTCCTCCTTGTCTTAATCCCTCCAGCTCTTCTCCTGCTGTTTCTCCATCACCGCTCCCCCATCCCCACTGCTCCTGCCCCGTTCCGAAGCCCTCACAGCCCGCGGCAGGAGCGGGGATGGAGCCGGGACAGGTCGGGATGGGCAGCGCGGGGCTCTCGGCTGCTCCCACCCGCTGGGGGCGGGGGGAACCCGGCCTGGGGAAAAGGAGAGCGAAACTGGGAAAACTGGGGGCTGCACATCCAAACTGGGGCTTGGCGGGGACTCTGGGTGGGGACTTCCAACCCTTGGGGCTCTTCTCAGAAGCCTGGAGGTCCAGGGTGGGGGATCCTAGGAGTGACAGCACTGGGAGTGACTGGGCTGTACTGGGATTATACTGGGAGTGAGTAGGAGCCTTCGGGAGCAATTGAAACCATTTTGGGGGCAAGTGGGATATACTGGGAATGACTGGGATCATACTGGGATAAGTAACACATTACTGGCACCACTGGGAGTGCCTGGGAATGACTAGGGACATGCTGAAGGCAACTGGGGTATAACTAGGAGTGTCTGTAACCATACTGGAGGTGACTGGAGCAACATGGTAATAGCTGGGTCCATGCTGGATGAGACTGGGATCACACTGAGGATGACTGGAATCATACTGGGATTGACTGGCAGTGGCTATGAGCAACTGGAATCATGCTGAAAGGAACTGGGAGGAGGTGAGAATAACTGGAAGCATGCTGGGGCTAACTGGGATATACTGGGAGAGACATGGAGCTGCTGTTATCATACTAGAGGCTACTGGGGTCATACTGGCATTGACAGGGAGAAACTGGGATCACACTGGGGGCCACTGGCATCATACTGGGAGTGACCCTGGCACTAGGACTCCTCTTGTCCTGCACAAACAGCTCCCTGGATCCCCTATTTCTGGACAGCAGATCCCCCTGCTCCCCTTTTCCTGGCCATCCCATGGCTTCCAGCCTCCAGACTGTCCATGTTCTTGTCCCTGGGACACTGGAATGCCTTGGGCCCCCATTCCTGCCTTTCCCAGCCCCCAGCCTCACCTTTCTGCTAAACCAGACCCCTTAACTTCCCCTTCCCAAACATCCCAGGTGTGCCTGAGACAGAGAAATTAAGAATTAAGAATCAAGCATCAAGAAATGCTTTGATTAAAAAGGGGCTGACAAAACTGTATGGGATGCCTAAACATTTACTGTGCTTACAAGAACAGGAAGAGAACAAAGCTACAAGATGCAATAAAGCGCTAGAATGTGCAAACAGGATGCAAGGAAAAAGGCACCACAGGATAAGGGGGAATTCTTCAGAACCCTCAACTAGTAAAACTGGTATCAAAGTCCAGAAGATGGCCAAAGGAGTAAACAAAGAGCATGCACAAGGAGACAAGGTGAAAAGTTCAACTGAGAGGAAGACTGTTTACTTCATCCCAAAGACCCCCAGACAGCCACCATAGTGAGCAACAAGGAACAGTGCACAGTTGCAAAGAGGTGGGGAGCTAATTTTAATATGAAGCAGGGACAGGCTGGGATGGGGGGTAGGAAATTAGTATGTATTAGGTGTATTGTGTAGTCTCATTTTGTAGAGAATAAAAAGAGAGGCACAGGTCTCTGAGGCGGTGCATGTTTTTGGAGGAGCTATCCCCATGCATCTCAGTGTTGAACAAATACATACCTACTCTTATAACTTATTTTGTGGGTTATAGAGTTTTTCTGCACTTCATGTTGGCAAGCCATCCAGGATAAACTCTGTCTGGCTGCAGGAGCAGCCAAGGAGCGGATTCCCTGACACACCCCAGGAATTTCTCTTGAGGGACTGTGAACCTCGGCTCGCTCAGTGCGGGGACAGACAATGACCTGCTGGCACTGCGGATAAAACGGCCTGTATTAAATATCAAGAACAGGGCTGCTTGTAAGTCCTACAGAGACATCTTACACACAGTCCTGGTGGGCTTGCAAGCAGCCAGCCAGGGGGCTGGAGACAGAGGGAGAGGGGTCGATCCCTGGCCGATAGCACAGCTGACAGAGGGATCTCACTGAGCTGATACAGCAGCCCGCTAGCGACTCTGGGGGTGGGTTGAGTGAACCGTTGTTTTTGCTGCTATTTTGTGTGACGGCTAAGTCCGGACACATTGAATCGTTGAGTGTGTCAGTGAGTGAATGAGTGGGTGGGACATACCTCTGGTATGGAACGAGTGCAGAGCTCTATCCGTGTTTTTGATCTCGGGCAAATGAGGTGGTCAGAGAAAAGCAAAGCAACCGGGGTCAGTGTGAGGCAAGTGCAAGTGTGAGCAGAGGAGTGTTGTGCTTGAGCGCGGAGTGGTTCACGTTTGTTTTAATTATGGATAGGCAAATTGAAGGAGTCTCTCCTCAGCAGTGGTTTGGACTTGATCCCTGGGAAGTTATTGATCCAGTAAATCACTGGATAGAAAGAGAGAACTAATGGGTTTATCTAGGGGGGATATACGAAACCTCTACAGGGAGGTGGTAGCCTTGGACTGGGAACAACCCGCAGTAGAGACTCTGAGTATTCCAGAGGAGGTGAATGGGATAGCTTATTTTTGTGGGAAATTTTGAGCCGTAAGAGGATCAAAGGGTTGGTATCTGGCGTGGGTTTTATTACAGTGTAGAGATTGTGAAAGACATTGGTGTTGTTGCTCTAATAACCAGCTGGGCGTATGATCCACATGTGAATTGAAAAATTATCCTAATCAAGTCAATGTTGAACCTAAAGTTCTGAAGTTTGTGTGTGGAAAATCACACTGGGTGCCCACAAATTGAGATTGGGTGTAGGAAGAATACTGGGAAGAAAGTGAAATTGTGTGAGGAAAAGTTTGGGTGGAAATGGGACAGAAGAATATTATAGGAACAGGACAAAGTAAAGAGATTTCCAAAGCCAGTCTGCTAGGCTGTAGTATTGCACATTGGAAAGATGTTGCTGGGCATGGGGGCACAGAAAACAAGAGACACCTTATTAAATTCTGCAAGGATTGGTAGCCATTATAGAAATTTGACTATGGAGCAAAGTGGCCATCTAGTGGAACTCTGGATTATAACATGCTATTACAGCTCAGGCTATTTCTTAGACGGGAAAGGAAGTGGACAGAGGTATCATATGCCGGTATGTTTTTCTCCCTTCGAAATCACCCCGAATGGTAGATGGATTGTGGGGTCAGAGCTCCATCTGACACTCTGGTATTGGCCCTAGAGAAAGAGAATAAGAGAGGAAAGCTCAAGCGGTGTTGTTCAGTGTGTAGTGTAGGGCAAAGATGTACAAAATCAGATAAGGTTTACCAGACTGTGGCCCAGGAGCAAGATCTGGCAGACGACTTGCTCAAGCCTCCCAACATAAGGCAGGAAAGGGATGAGGATGAGAATGCAGACTCAGAGGATGCAGACCCTCCCCCCTCCCAATCACGCACCAGACTAGACAACAGACATACATATTACAGGCAGCTCTGCAAGAGGCAGTGAGACCAGAGGGAGGAGTGGTTTTGGTTAAAGTTCCCTTCTCCACAACTGAGGTATGGGAAATGGTTGCTTAAAATTACCACAGCGATCCAGTCAACACAGCTAAACATCTGCGATATATAATAAAACAACACAATCCAGGTTGTAGAGATATGCAATTATTATTGGATGTACTGACCGAGGAAGAGAAACAATTAATTATAAAAACGGCAGGGCATCTGGCAGAAGATTATTATAAAACCCAACAACTGGATGTGGAAGATTAATTCCCACTCCAAAATCCACAGAGGGACCCAAACAGATCAGCAGAATTGAGAAAGTTGGAAAGCTATCAGGAATGGATCGCAAAGGGGATGGAAAGAGCCATTCCCGAAACTATACATTGGTATCTTTATATGCAATCAATCAGGGGCCCTCTGAGTCACCATCCGAATTCCAATTGATTAAGGGACGCAATGCACTGCCACACATCACTAGACCCTGGGTCTGAAGCAGGGATACAGCAGCTAGTCAATTTATTCCTGGGGCAGTCTTGTGGGTGACATAAGATGTAAACTTCAAAAGCTTTGGGGGCCAGATGGGAGGAACTTAGAGACTCTGTTGGATGAGGCGTGGAGAGTCCTCAGTAACTGGGAAGAAGGATATAAAATGAGGAATGAGGAAGTTCATAACTGAGACCAACAAGGAACAGTGCGCAGTCACAAAGAAGTGTGGAGCTAATTTTCATAACAAGTGGGAACAGGCAGGGGTAGGAAATGAAAATGTATTAAGTGTATTATGTAGTCCTAGCTTGAAGAGAATAGAAAGAAATGCACAGGTCATCAAAGGTGCATGTTTTTGGAGGAGCTATCCCCCATGCACCTTAGCGCTGAATAAATACATACCTATTGTTATAACTTATTTTGTGGGTTACAGAGAATTTTTCTGCACTTCAGAGAGACAGGGACAAATGGAAGGGGACAGGAACACAGAGGGAAGATGGGGACAGGGACTTATTATTTTCTTTATTATTTTCTTTATTTATACAAACATTATTTATTTCACATAAATTACAAACCAACACAAATTATTTTATAACATATATTACATTCCCTCCCCTTCTATATAAACACATTAATTCGTGTTCCCTTTCCTCCTTCTCTCAGTCTTCCTCGGATTCTCCACTACTGTCCCACTCTTCTAGTGACTCCTCCTAATAGTCTCTATAAACAAACTACCCTCTTTCTAATTGCTCCTCAAATTTAGCCAGTGCTTCTACTGCATACCTCTCCTCCTCCTAATTTCATTATTTTGGAGGCCTTATTACTTAGCATTCTGGGAGCACATTCTGGGTCTATAGGCATAGCTGCTGTTTGCATATCCTGTACTACCAAGTGCATCAGCCTAATAAAACATGGTATTAAACAGGGTAGAAATATGACTCCAGCTACCAAGCACAGTACAAAGAATACTATCTTTTTCCACCAAGCCCCTTCGAATAACTGATCCCACCAAGAAGTCTGGAGGATGGAATTCCATTTTTGGACTGGAACATGTGCTACCTTCTTATTTCTGCAGCAAAGCCCCTGATAGTTTCTCCGTAATCATCAATTTCTATACAGCATTCCGATTCATTAAATTTTCTACAAACTCCCCCTTCTTCAGCTAATAAGTAATCCAAGGCTATTCTATTTTTGATACACAAAGGCCTGCATTTGGGAATGTTGTTTGGTCAACGGTTCGAGGGCATCTGAAGTGTGCTTTGACATAATCTCCACTACTGCCTGTAGCCTTATTAGTCTATTCAATAAGTAAACTGGAGTTCTGTACCCCCAGCTTCCATCCTGGGCTCATGTTGCAGGGCCATAATATTCTGTTATCCTTTCGGCAGGCCATTCCTCCCAAGTCTGGCTGCCTCCTACATTAGGGAGTTTCCTTTTTATTTCCCTCTTTTCTCTATTCAAAGTTTCATATAGAGGTGCTCCTAATAAACCATTTTCAGATCTAGGTAAGGTAAAGAAAACAGGTTGAATCATCCCCAGAGTGCATGACCCTTTTAATTTTTATGGCAACTCACTGTATGCTTTCTTCCCACACACTCAGTATATTCCATCAGGGGCCTTCCATGTAATTTCCGTGTTTTCTGGTTTAGCCCATTAAGTACTCAGTTCTCCCAAAGATTGGTAAGGATTAGCTCCAGAGTCTTTGTTCCAACAAAGTCAAATTTTATCACTCCATTCACAGTTGTCTTTCCTTTTGAGACTCCAGTATCCAGCAGGGGGTTCTGGTTGCCAGATCTTGCTTTTGTTATTTGAATTTACTGCTAGAGTAGATATACATGGAGTGTATCCCACTATCTCTGTGTATTCTTTTCTCTCTTGACTAATACAAATTGTTCCAATTACCCTCTTATTCGGGACACAACCCTCAGGTCTTTGGATTGTTCTTGAGATTTGGGTATTATCCCATTTTAGGAGCTGCTCTGGAGTTAAACTCTCACCTTTCCAGGGCCATTTCTTAGCTGACTTAAGTCCTCCACAAATCCAACAACTAGACAAACCTAATTCAGTGGCAATTTCCTGCATGAGAGCTATAAACAAATTCTTGTCTGAAGCAGGCAATCCCCAATCGTACTGCCTTTCTAGTTGATCATACTGCTAACTCAGGGTTTTTAATCTCTCCTGTTCTAATCTTCTTTTCCTCATTTCTGATTCCTGTCTTTTTAATTCTTGAGCTACTTGTTTCATCTTACTTTCTGGATCCATGCCCTCTTTGTCCCTTGAAAAACAGAAAGTGTTATCGAATTGTCAGCAGATTCTGTCATCATCTTCCTCAAGGTGGTCAGTGATAACTGGTTCATTGTTAGTGGCTAACCTATTCTCATACTTCATATTTTTGCCCACCCAGTAAGTTTTTCCTCCCATAACACACATTTTTAACTGAGTGTAGTCATAACATAGTTGATTAACTTGAAAGTAAGCTACGAATACTGATTTCTTTTTCCCCCCATCCACACCGTGCAGTTACATTGATTCCATGTGGGAATCGGCACCTGTTTTGCATCCCTCTTCTGTATTTTGTGCACGAGTGTTCCTGACTGCTCATCCTTAGGTCTCCCCTTGAAGTCAATACATCCTGTTTTCCCATCCAATTTACGCATTGCATATCGAGTGCTGTTAAAGGTACAATACCCATTTTCCTCACCATTGATTCAGTCAGCTGGAGCTGGTTATGCTGGAGCATTCGTTTTCCTTTGTTCCTTTGAGATGATTTGTAAGCATTCCCCACACTCATCTCCAAGGCTCTGCTTCACAGGGCTTGGTGAGTTCTTTGGGTGCATGCTAAATGTATGGCACAAGACTAGGCTCAGGCTCATCAGGATTCCCCATAGATATACTCCTCTGCCTTTGCCTACGCCCACTGGGTTGCCACCAGCGGCAAGGTAAGCCATCTTCTTGGCAGCAAGAGTATTCTCCGGGGATCCAAGCCGCATACTGCCTCTTAAAGATGCCCCACCTTGATAATTTGACTGCATCTGCTTTGTAGGGTACTCTATTTGACCTTCGATTGCTAAAATTTCAGCCTTGGAAGCTAGTTTTCCCCTTACCCCGTTCTGGTACAAGTGGTACCACTCCAGAGAGTCTAATTCAATTAGATTTAAGTTAGTGGCGAGTACTAAGACATGGCTAGTCCGAGACTGGTCATCTTCTAGACACCTTGTGCACAAACCCCTAGGTCTATATACCCTTCTACAGTGTGTGACACGAACTTTGTGACAATATTCGCATTTAAAATGGATAAATGGATAGCATTCACAACCAGATATCATACACTGTATTTGATCCCTGTTGGTTATTTACTTGATCTATGCAATTTTATCTTTAGGTCTCCGGGGGGGAGGTAACTTTCCACTCAGATGTCTCTTCCCTTGGCTCGATCCTTTTCACTTGAGAAGCGTGTGTCCAGTGTTTTTCTGCTGTTCGAATTGCTGTGTCTGTGGTTAAAAAGACAAGGACCTTCCCAGTGAGGAGAGAGGGGGACCTCTCTCCAGGTTTTTATAAAAACTTTATCTCCCTGTTGAATTTTATGTATGGCGAACCCCAAAGGAGTATTCTGTGTTATAATTCCCTGTTTTCGCAATTCCTATAGGTTTTTATTTATTGCTATCAGGTAGGGCTGTATTTGTCCATCTTCTATCTTAGGATGTCCCACTGGCATGCCATGATCATAAGGCATTCCATATAGCATCTCAAAAGGTGATAATCCTGTCTCAGAGTGAGGCGTGGTTCTGATGTTTTGTAATGCTAAAGGGAGGCATTTTGGCCAGGACATTTTAGTTTCTATTGTTAACTTTGATAATTGGGCTTTTAATGTCTGGTCCATTCTCTCAACATGTCCTGAGCTTTGGAGATGCCACGGGGTATGGTATTCCCACTGAATTCCTAAGGCTTCTGCCAATTGTTTAATAATCTTTGAAGTGAAGTGTGTTCCGTGAGTCCATATAATTAATTATTCCGTATTGGAGAATAATTTCTACTAGAAGAAATTTCGATACTGTCTGGGCTGTAGCCTGGGAGCTTGGAAAACCCTCTACCCAATGGGTTAGTTTGTCAATCAGTACCAGTAAAAATTTATATCTTCCAACTTTGGGTAATTCGGTAAAGTCCACCTGGATCCTTTTGAATGGACTGTATGCTATAGGGCAACTGCCCCAGACTGTCTGTCATGTTCTGGCCCTATTAACCCTTTGGCAGACTGGACATCCTCGTACTTCCTGCTTGGCAAATTCATAAATCCCTTTACACCCAAAAAATTTCAGAAATTGTTCTGCCAGAGCTTGGGCCCCCCAGTGGGTCTGCTGGTGTAGCCTCCTTAAAATTTTTCTGGTATAGTCTTTAGATATTAGTTCCCTCCCATCTGGTAGTTTCCACTTACCTTCTTCCAATCTTCCCCCCATCCTTTCATATCCTTCAATTTCTTTTTGGGAGGGACACGGGGGATATCCCTGGGTCTCGCCCTCTCTGACTTCTGGGGTACTTACCTTTAATAATGCTGCGCTCTTAGCTTACTTGTCTGCCAAATTGTTTCCTCAGGTCCGAAACTGTATTCCTGCTTGTGTCCTTCACGTGTCTAATTGAAATCACTTTTGGATCCCTGATAGCCTCTAAGACTTGTTTTATTATTTCCCCATGAATTAATCCTCATCCTCTGTCACTGCCCCGGGGGTCTCTGTAGCCTTGAGACCTCTTCGGAGAGGACATGCAGGTGGTCAGGAGTCTGGATTCCCTCGGAGTCACCAACAAGAAAGTTTCTGGAGAAGACCTTGTGTTGCTTCAAAGCTGTTTATTTATCTTATCTTGCAAAATGTTTCAGGCAGCCTGACACAGGTCCGCTCTGTAAGACAACCATTACAGAACTCCCCCCAGGCGGGCTGTGCCCGATCTTTTATACCTAAGTTTACGTATGTGATGTTTACAAAATTTTCCCAATGCCATGCACTGTCTTTACAATGTCCAGTTCTTTCCCCATCCAATCTGTGGCTCCCAGGATTCCATCCCAACATGGATGACACGAAGAAGAAGGAGGAAGAAGCTCACCACACCCAGGTTCCTCCATCTTGACCACATGGCCCTTAACATAAACAATCCAAAAAACCACTAATTCTACATTCTAGCATTACAATTCACACTCTGCTCATTCTCACACTCAGTGATTCCTCCCTCAGTGTTGGCAAATTCTCCCAAGGAGCCAAATCCAGTCCCTGTGGCTTTGGACACCATTTGAGGGTCTCAGAGGGGTCTGCCATGGGGGTTTTTGCATCCCCAAAGGAGTCAGGGGAACACCCTGGACTCCCACATCCCTCAAGTATTAATCAACTCTCTCTCTTCTCAAATTTTCCCAAAGGTATGGACTACCCCAAATGCATATTTTGAATCTGTAAAGATTGTTCCTCTTTTTCCTTTTATCCTTTTTAATGCTTGCAACACCGCATACAATTCACATGCCTGAGCAGACCAACTTGCACTTAAGGGTCCTGATTCTACTACTTCCCCCGTCTTCCAACCACGATCACATATCCTGACTTTCTTTTTCCTTCTGTAAGTCTCGCTGTCCCATCCACAAGCAATTTTTCTCCTCCCTCTAATTCATCTTCCTCTAAGTCCGTTCTTATTTTTGTCTGTAATTCCACCACCTCGGCACACTCACGAGTAGGTCCCTCTGAGGCTTCCCCAAACAGAAATTGAGCTGGATTTAGTGCAGAGGCTGTTCACAATTCCGAATCACGTGAGTGGATTAATATGGCCTCGTACTTCAAAAGCCTTGCATCTGTGAACCATTTGTCTGCTTTTTGTTGTAATATACTCCTCACGTTATGAGGGGTATATACTACCAATGAGGCCCCAAATGTTATTTTCTTTGCTTCTACTACTAATAATGCTAGTGCCACAATTGCTTGTAGGCAAGTGGGCTACCCCCTGCTCGTGGGTTCCAAAAGTTTTGAGACATACCCCACTGGTTTCTTAGCTCTGGCCCAATCCTGTGTCAATACTCCATGGGCAGTGTGACTACTAACATCCACGAATAACTGGAATGGCCTTTTATTATCAGGAAGACTCAATACCGGAGCTGTCATAAGTGTTTCTTTTATCTCCTTGAATCCTTCCTCATCTTGTTCTGTCCATTTTAATCTATCAGTAGTTAGTTTTTCATATAGGAATTTTACCTTTTCACTATATCCTTCAATCCACTGTCTGCAATATCCCAAAAGTCCCAGTAGCTGCCTTATTTCCCTTTTTATTCATGGAGAGGGTAGAGCAACAGTCCCTGCTACTATTTCAGGATCTAACTTCTTTTTCCCCTTTGTTAGCCAATGTCCCAGATATTTAACCTCAGGTTCAGTAAATTGCAGTTTTGACTTGGAAACCTTTAATCCTTTGTCCCCTAAGAAATTTAGTAATGCTATGGAACTTGTTCTTACATCTTCCTCTTTTGGACTTGCTACCAGTAGATCATCCACATATTGTAATAATTTGGTACCTTCTACTCAGCAACTGTTCCAGTGCTTGGCCGAACAGGTTTGGTGAGTCTACAAACCCCTGCAGCAAAGAAGTTCACCTGTATTGCTGCTTTCTATTTGTATATGGATCTTCCCATTGAAAGGCAAAGTAGTCCCTACTGTCTTCGGCTAGGGGGCAGGTCCAAAACGCATCTTTCAAATCTAATACACTATACCAGGTATCTTCAGGAGAAACATTATTTAATAAAGTGTATGAGTTTGAGACAGTAGGAAATAATGTTCTAGTTCTCCTGTTCACAGCTCTCAGGTCTTGTACTAACCTGTAGCTACCATCAGCCTTCTGTACTGCCTATATAGCAGTGTTATGTCTAGACATGCAAGGTTCCAAGGTCCCCTTTTTCAATAGGTATTCTGTTACAGGTTTCAATCCTTTCCTTTCTTCCATTGGAATGGGGTATTGTTTAATTGTAATGGGATCCTCTGGCCTATCAATTTCAATGTGCATTGGCTCCATCTCTAGTTTCCCAGCTTCCCCTTGGGAGTGCTGGACTTTAGGATCAATTCTTTTCTCATCATCTAGTGTTAATTTATATAGACTTACCATGAGCCGGGATCCCTGTACAATCAGACATTTCCAAAGCTACCACCAAATCTCTCCCTAGCAAGTTATAATCAGCTTCCTTGACTAATAGTATATTCCCTAAACAAAACCTAGTCTCTGATTTTACTCCTACATCTTTAATTACCGGAACCTTGAAAGATTTCCCCTTTTGCCCCAATAACCACCATAGTATCTTTGCTTCTAGTACATCCTGGGGGCAACTGCTGAACAGTACTTCGCTCAGCTCCTGAATCCACTAAGAATATTAATTCTAGTTTTTGGGGTCCTATTCTTGGCTTTACCAGGGGCTCTCTGGATGTTCTGGACCCTAAATGAAAAAGCCCCTAACACCTCTAATCTTCTTGGAAAATCTCATCTCTCATCCTCTTCTTACACTCTCTCTTGAAATGGCCTTTTTTTCTTACAATAGAAGCATTCTGGCACATCTCTTTGATAGTCTGTCTATTTCTTCTGAGAGGGGCTTCATTTCTTCTGAGGTTGATGGTTTGGTGTTGGTTTCATGTTATCTTGGACCCGTTCCTGCCTTTGTGCTTCCCTCACAGCTGTTACCAACACCTTTGCTTGTGCTTTCTGCTGCTCTTCTTCCCTCCTCATATAAACCCGCTGCGCTTCCCTAAGCAGGTCCTGTAACCCTTTCTCCTGCCATCCTTCTATTTTCTCGAGTTTCCTCCGTATATATTCCCATGATTTTGCAACTGTGTTTTTAAGAGGACTTCCCCGACTGCGGAATCAGGGTCCATTCCTGAATACATTCAGAGACTTTTTCTTAACCTCTCCAACCATTCTGTGGGTGTTTTCCTCCTTCCTCTGACATTCTCTGAGTGCCTTGCTCATGTTCTGCCCTTTTGGTACCACCTCCCACATGCCTTGTATCACCATACTCCTCAGCTCGATCATTCTCTGCCTGCCATCTTCTGTCTGTGCATCCCATGACGGTCTCTAGCTAGGCCATCTCTGGTCACCTCGCACTCCCTGGAGGTTTCTATGCTCCCAATCCCAAATCGCGGCTTGCCTTATCATTTCTCGTTCTTCGATGTTGAACAGTGACCTCAATATGGCATTGATACCATCATATGTATATATGCTAGTTCCTAGGAACTCGTCTAATCTATCTGCTACCCCCAACGGATAGTCCATCAAGCTGCCCATTTCTTTCTTAAAAGCTCTTACATCCCCAGTGTTAATAGGTATGTTTACAAATCCAATGATTCCAGGGGCGGTTGGTACTTCTCTTAAAGGGAGGAGATTATGCTTATCTCCCTCATCCTCACTATTGTCATTGTTCACCCTCCTCGTTCTGTGCTGTGTCCTACTAGCTGGGGGAGAACCAGTTTCTCCAGTGGGAGGAGTTTTTCCTTTGTGTCCTGCTGGTTGTGGAGGGGGTAGGGGTTGGGGTACCGCTGAAATCTGTCCTTGTACGAGTGAGGCTTCTGGAGGCTGTCTAAGCAGCGGGGGTGCCTGGGCTTGTGTGGATTGGTGTGGGAGACACGCAGATACGGGCAAAGAGATCTGAGCTTGCATGGGTTGAGGTACAGGATTGAGGTACGGGGGTGGGAGGCTGTCTAATAGTTCCCATTACTGCGGCTGCAGCACCCTTGCAAGTTTTGATTTGGAATAACCTAATCAAATAACCTAGCATATTTCCGTAATTTGGCATAGTCTCTTTCCTCTTTATCATGTGGATACTTACTATTCATGTGACTGAGTAAAGCTTGATAAACTCATCTCTCAAATGTACCAAAAATGGGCCAAACTAGATATTCCCTTATTTCCTTATCTCCCCATACTTCTATGCAATAGTGAATAATTTTCTCCTTAGACCTCCTTCTCCTGTCACGACACTCCTCCCAATGTTCTAACATCCATCCCAATGGGCTGTTTCTCGGGATTTCAGGCAAATTGCCCCCTCATGCTTTATGGGCTTCTCTGGGGCTTTTCCCTGAGTTTTACTCTTCCTCTGTCCCATCCCTCTTAAAAAAAATTACAACACGCTATCCTTGTATATTTCCTTACCATCATTTCATGCTGGAATCCTCCAAAGGATCTTTTTTAAGTCTTAGTGGTACCATAGTTGTGTCTGATTTTTTTTTTTTTTCGAATTTACCAGTCTACTAATCTCACAGCGAACCGATCTGAGTTTTTTGAAAGGTAGCGAGCTCTCTTTTCCCTTTCCTGGACTTACCTAGTCCTGGATCCAAAAGGTTTACCAGTTCCCACTTACTGGAGAATGTGCCCTCCCTTTTGATCTTTCCCGTGAGTGACCCCCAAAACTTCCCAAGTTTTAGGCTTTCCACGTGAGAAAGAGCTCTACAATGTTACATTCGCTTCCCTCTTAACTGTGCCTCGCGGGATAGTGGAACTGCAATCTTGGGATCCACACTCGCTTTGTGATAAGATCATGTCTCACACACGCCCTCGATCACCCCTCACTCAACCATGTGATACTTACGGTTCCTTTTCCTGTGTGGGTTCTTCATGCACGTAGAATTTTATGAGTGAACAAAAAGTTTGTGTCGCAGTTACCCGAGAGCTCTGGGCCGATTTTTATCCCCTCTTTGATTGTGGCTCCGGCTTTTAGTTCGAGATTCTGATTGGTTCTGAGAAATTTCCCAATTCCATCAGGCTGCTGAAATCAGTGGGACGCCTCCTGAGCAAGTGGGGCTTTCCCAGACCCCCAAATCACAATCAGGTCAGGGTCACCAAGATGAAGATCAAGCCGAATTAAGAATGATCAAAACAAGCAATTTTTATTTCGCGACTGAAATACGGTCCTCAATAGCCACAATCGAAAAGGACAATGCCGAGCCCGGGATTGGCACCGGGTGAACACACACTGATTTGATCTCTATCGCATTGGATCCCCCAATGTTCACGAATGTCCTCGGCTGGTCCTGGTTTTATAGTTTTTTCTAGCCTGGAGCAGAGGTTCTCCTTTCTTTTCGCTGTTTCACATATTCATGTAGCCTTCTTTCTCTGCGTTGGGCTGGACAGAACCATTTCTGGGAAGTGATGAATTTCGATGAATGCAGATATTGGCTTACTGGAACCCAGTATTGAGATGTAGTTTTCCCTGAAGACTCTGGTTACCTTGATCTGATCAGTGGTACTTATCAAGTATTCATCCCTTGGGTGTTCCCCCTCCGAAGGAGCCATCTCCGCTGGAGCCATTTCTATTAATTTGCTAATTTAGGTGCTCTGGCTTTGTCACTTTGTCAACAGCTGCATTGTTGCAATTCTCCTGAGGCAGTCCTTTTCCTCCCATTGCAGCTTATGCTCTAAAGTTTCCTTATTATTTTCTTTATTTATACAAACATTATTTATTTCACATAAATTACAAACCAACACGAATTATTTGATAACATATATTTATTGGGGGTTAAGTTTTTTTCTATTATTGTGTCAATTTAAAGAATTTTTCCCATTATCACGCCAATGGAGCTTGCGGGTTACACCCAGGATCTTGGATGACTCTAGACAAAAGGGGTAGGTGGGAGCGGCTTCCAGCTGGGGTTATGCTTGTTTCCGGTGACCTGGGAGGAGGACCCCCCCCCCTGTCTGGAGCCACGCGGCCAAATGCAGGAGAGACAGACGGTCTGTGATCACCTGCCCTGCATCTGTCCCATTCCAGCCTCCTACCTCTGCGGACACAGCTGACCACCAGAACCCAAACGGTGAGTGAGGAGATGCCCTCTTCAGCCTGCTCCCACTGAGACCGGCATGGCCGCTGCCGCCCCCTCCCACCTCCGCTCCGCCCACTTCTCTGCAGCTGTTGGGCTTTGCTCGTCTGGAGCACTGGGACCGAGGGCAGAGAGAGTGTGCCTACAGCTAAAGAAAGGACTGGAACCGAGTTATCTGTTCTGTTTTGGTAATTTTAACAAGTGCTGTTGTTTCTGCTTGTACGGTTAGATATATTAGTAAAAGAGCTGTTATTCCTACCCCCTTATCTCTGCCTCAGAGTCCTTGATTCAAACATTTATAATACTTGGGGGGAGTGGAATTAAAGTCTCTATTTCAAAGGAAAACTTCTGCCATTATCGGCAGACACCTGTCGTTCAAACCAGGACAATATTACACTAGGAATCCCAAGGGTCCCCCTTCTCCGCTCTTTCAACCTTGGGCTTCTGGGGTTCCCCCTTCTCTGTGCTGCTGGGGGTTCCCTGCAGCCCCTTGAGGGCTCCCTGGTTCCCCCTCTCTGGGCTCCCTTTCAGCCATGCTCGGGCTCTTGGGGTCCTGGCGCACCCATTTGCCCTGACTCTGCTCCAGGCTGTGGGGAGCTCCAGGGGTTCCCCCTCTCCAGGGTGTTCCCCTGACTAGGCTGAATCCTGGGGTCTCCTCTCCACTCCTACCCCACACCCCCCGTGAAAGAAACAACTTCCTAGGAGCCCTCCAAAATCTCCCCAAAGGACATTTGTGGCTTAGCTTTGGAGTCTTTCAAAAATCCCCTCCCACGGAGCCCCCAGGATACTTGGGCAAGCTCCCCCTCCATGGTCACCTGCGAGATGGGGGGGACAATGCCCCGGGGGTGGGAGGGCTGCGGACACAGCGAGGGCTGGACCGCGTGGTCCCTCCACTTCCAGTTCCTCCTCTTCCTCCTCTATCCCAGCTCTTCCTCCCCCTCCTTCTCCTCCTCGTCTTAATCCCTCCAGCTCTTCTCCTGCTGTTTCACCATCATTGCTCCCCCATCCCCACTGCTCCTGCCCCGTTCCCGAAGCCCTTGCAGTCTGTGGCAGGGGCAGGGATGGAACCAGGACAGGTCGGGATGGGCAGAACAGGGCTCTCGGCTGCTCCCACCCTCAGAGGGTGGGGGGAACCCAGCCTGGCGAAAAAGGAGAGGGAAACTAGGAAAACTGGGGGCTGCAAATCCAAACGGGGGCTTGGTGGCATCCCTCCCTTTGCTCTCCTCCCAGAGGCCTGGAAATGTTGGAGGGGGGACTGCAGAGAGGGATGAAGGATCCCAAGAATGAGCTTTTGGGGACAGGGTGAGGGGCTGTGTGAACCACTTGCTGGGGTGGTTGTCTGGGGGCCCCCCTGGTGGCCCTGGGGCCCCAGGCTGCAGAGCTGTCACCACCTCATATTTCAGGTGGTTCAATTCCTCGGGGCTCTTCCTGCAGCCAGAAAACTTGTAGGGACACTTCTCTGGGTAGGTCCTCCAGGTGCTCCATGAGCTTTGGGCTCCTGCTGGAAGTGACTGTGCTCTCCTGGGATCATACAGAGGCAACTGGCTTTACTCTGGGAATAAAGACTGGGCTCTGGGAAGCACAGCATGGTGAGGAGCAGGAGGACAAATCCCAGCTCAGCCCCACAAATACCCCCTATTCCTATGGATCCTCCCAGCCCCTGCGTCCCCCTACTTACCCCTGCTCTGACTGTAGTGGACTTGCAGCATCTCCAGGTCGCTGGTGGATGTGCTGGGTGCACTCACAAACCTGGGTGTGGAAATCCCAATATTCCAGCTCAAATCTGGTCCTGCTGAAAGGGGGTCACATCCAGGTGCACCCATAGCTGGGTGAGGAGGCTGGAGCACTGGCTGAAGCTCTTCCCACATTCCAAGCACTTGTAGGGTTTCTCCCTGCCATGAACCTGCTCAGCGACCACCAGCTCTGACGTGCAGCTCTCCGGCTGCCTTCCCACCCCAAGGTGGGTCTTTGCTCCTCGGGGCTCCCTGGGCTACTCATGTGGCATCTCTGGGGCTCCCCACTGAATTCCTGCGCCATATAGCCGCTCTAAATGGCCTCTTCCACAAGGTTCTGCTGTGCAGATCTGTCCTCCCTGGTCTCTGTCCTCAGCTCCCTGTCTGGGGGAGGAAGGACAAAGAGAGGAAGAAACAAGAAAAAAAAAAACCAAGACGGAAAGAAAGAAGGTAGGATACTTATTTTCGCAGCAGATATAAGGAGAGAGATTTCTCCAAACCATCCCTGGCAGGACAGCGTCGGCAGCAGGCTTGTCCTGAAGCCGGGGGCAGCACTGGGCTGGGAGATGGAGCAGGACAGAGAGAGAAAGGGGCACCGATTTTCTCCTCAACTGCCTGGGGATCCCAGGCCATCATCCTCTTCCTTGCAGCCTCCTTCTCTATCTGGCCAAACTCTGGGAACTGGAATTTCTATTTTGTGTGAAAGAAAAGGCGTGAGAGCATTGGCTTGCCTGTTCCTCCTTTCCAAGTTCATCTCTAGAAGTCACCGGTGCCGCCCTTCTCCACTGTGCCAAGCCCCAGCCCCGCCGGTCCCGGGCGATCGCCACGTGGCTCCGAGCTGACAATGCAGTGCCTGAGCCGGGCAGCCCAACCCCCGGCGTGGGAGGGTCCCACGCATCCCCTGGCCCAGCACCGGGGCTATGCTGGCCCCAACAGTGGCACCCCCAAAACTCTGCCGGCTTGGAGCCGCTGAGCGGGCGCCCGGCCCTTGGCCCCGAGCAGAGAGCTCTGCCCGGGGGCTCCCGGGGAAAGGCGGCGGCGCTCGGCAGCGGCCCCAGCCTGCCCAGCCCACGGCAACTGCCCTGCACCGGGACAAAATCCTGCCCAAAGGAGCCGCTTGCAACGCCCGCCTGCGGCTCCTCCTTGCCCCAAAATTCCCGGCAGCTGCCCCGCGCTCGCCGGCCACTGCAGGTTCCGCAACCAGCCACAATATTCACTTCATGCAATCTCTGCTATCTCTGCTTACATGTGCAAAACCAGCTGCTGCTGCTCAGACTATCCTAGCTCAGACTGAATGGTTCTCACCCAAAATGCTGCATTTAGTTCTGACACACCATTTAGAAATCCAAGAGCAAAACCAGACAGCTGATTACAGAATCTTGCAAAATCACATCCGAGAAGATTTTGGTACAAAATCAAATATGAACAGAAGCTGAGCAAGTCAACAACGTTAGAAAACAAGCTTTGAATACTGGGATTAGAAGAGCTCAGGCAATGCATTTGATTGGAATGAGCACTCTCTTTCTGACACGTGAACAATGCCATTTAATTTCCCAAACCAGGGAAATGGGGAGCCCTGGCAGCAGCTTCACACAGCAATGACACAGAACAGGGCAGGGCAAGAGGCTGCCAAAATTCTAACTTCTACTTGCAATTAATAACTTTTGAGTTCTACTACAGCCACAATTAATATAGAGAAAAAGACTAAAAATACCTGTAATAATTATAATGACAACACTAATAAAAATGCCCGTAATACTACTAGGAATAATAGAGATAATAGCAATAATAAGCATTAATAATGGTAATAAAACCCTACCATACTTATACTAGGTTTGCATGGCCAGGTTTTGGGGTAACAGGGGCTCTAGGAGCCCTTCTGTGAGAGGCTGCTGGAAGCAGCTGCTCCTCCATGTCCCACAGAGTCAGCACCAGCCCTGGCTCAGGGCTGGGACGGGGAGCTAGCCAAGGGTGGCCAGTTAGAAATGGTGGTAATGCCGATTGAAGAAAATCAGTTATCATGCAGTTGTAACTGTGGCCAGGGAAGAGCAGGGTGAGAACATGAGAGAACAAGTGTGCACACAGCCAGGGCAGGGCAGGAGGAGGCAGGAGCTGCTCCAGGGGCTGGAGCTGATTGCCCTGACATTCCGTGGTGCAGTCCGTGCTGAGGCAGCCGGGGTCCCTGCAGCCATGGAGGGCACGGAGTGCAGAGATGCACGTGCAGCGCCTGGAGGAGCCCGTGCCGGAGCAGGGGAGTGCCTGAGCGGAGACTGGGGACCCCGTGAGAAACCTGTGCTGGAGCAGGGACCTGGCAGTCCTGCAAACCCGTGAGGAGCCCACGCTGGAGCAGGGTCCTGGTAGGACTTGTGAGCCCATGCAAGTGTGACTCACGTTGAGGAGTTAGTGAAGAACTGCTGTCGAGATGAACTCACCTTGGGAAGTTCATGGAGAAGCGTCTCGAGGGACCCTTGGTGCAGCAGAATGACTCTCCCAAGCAGCAGGAGAAACAACACGTGATGAACTGACCAGAACCCCATTCCCTGTATCCCTGCACCCACTGGGGCAGGAGGTAGAGCTGGGAAGGAGGGAGGGATGGGCAGAAGGGGTTTTACTTTATTACTTTATTTTATTTACTTCTCACTATCCTGCTCTGATTTGGAGAGTAATAAAATTTTAATTAATATCTCCAATTTCGAACCTGTTTTCCCATGATGGCATTTGCTGAGTGATCTGCAGTCTATCTCAACCCATGAAGCCTTCATTCTATTTTCTCTCTCCTGTCCATCTCTGGAGGGAGTGAGAGAGCAGCTTTGGTGGGGTGCCTGGCATCCAGACAGGGTCAACTGACAACACTTCCTTTCATTCTTCCTCTCTTTCCAGAGGTCACAGTGAAGAGGTTGAGTGGGGCGTTCATGGGGAGTGAAGGTGGTGGGGAGCAGCGGACAGGAGCCCCCAGGGATGTGGGGACAGGCATGAGAGGGCCCCAGGCAGCTGGCAGGGGCAAGGCCTGTCCCCTGGCCCAGCAGGAACCCCGTGCCCTGCCCAAGGCGCTCCCACCAGGGGCTGGGCCCAGAGGCAGGGGAGACCAGTCCCCGGGGGCGGCGTTTCTGCCCGACCCCGTCCAGCCCAGCCTGCCCCGAGTGCGCAGTGACCGCTGGCACGGCTGCACTGGACAGCGTGACCTGCTGGGGACACTGAGAGCTGCCTGTGACACTGCCCTTGGGATGTCACAGGCACCAAAACAAAATCACAGCCAGCCCCGCTCCTTGTGATGTCACAGGCACCAGAGCACATCAGCCTGCTCCTTGGGGATGTCACAGGCACCAGAGCACACAGCCCCGCTCCTTGGGGATGTCACAGGCACCAGAGCACATCACAGCCCGCTCCTTGTGATGTCTCAGCCCCTATGAGTGTTCCAAGTGTGGGAACAGCTTCTCAGAGAGCTCTCATTTGACCAGACACCAACGAGGCAGCACTGAGGGAAGCCCTGCGAGTGCCCTGAGTGAAGAGCTTTGTGCCAGTCTTAGGTTGCAATGCCAGATGTAACCAGAAGTATATATTCTATCACCATCTGTTGAAACCAGGTGGAGCAGTGCTCCTTACCTCTTGCATGACCCATCCCTCATAAAACTCCAGGGGAATATCCTCTGTTAATAGGCCAGCTGTGCTTGAAGACATCTTCTGTTAATAAGCCATCAAGTCTCACTGCAGGACTGATCAAAATTACATCATCCCATTTGAGATGTCCCCACCCCAAGGGAAGAGCCAAGCATTTCTACCTAAATAAAATATGAAATTTTGAAACATCAGAGCCTTTCTCCACTAAAATTCCCAGAGGAAGACCAAGCCCATCTTCATCACCACTAGACGTTAGAAAGAAACTAAACCCTTATCCAAAATCATTGCTTCAACAAAACCACATCTGTCACTCCAAGAAACTATAGCCACCATTTAATCACATTGCTACCAACACCCTGACCAACAGGGTGTCAGGGTGTATTCTGACTCTGTTTTGTTTCTTATATTACTATATTTCTATTTTAATTTTTTTCTAATTTAAAGAACTGCTATTCTAATTCCCATATCTTTCCTGAGAGCTCCTTAATTTCAAAGTTATATTAATTTTAGGAGGGAGTTTACACATTTCAAGAGAGGCTCCTGCCTTCCAAAACCAAGACAGTGCACTGCTCAGCTCCATCAGGATCCGCTGGATGATCCCCAGTGACCCCCGGTGGGGCAGAGGGGGCTGCACATCCTCCTGGCTCCCCATGGCCTGGATTTTCCTTTGAATTTCTCTTTGTCCTTCCCAAACACCCAAAACCAGGGTAAAAATAAAGATGTTGAACTAAGATGTGGATGGGGTACATGATCAGCCAGGGATGTGGGGGACGCTGGGGTTCGAGGGAGTGGAGGGTTCCTGGGAGGGACTTGGGGCATTGCTCAGGGCTTTGGGCACTTCAGGCCCCGAATAGCTCTGGCTGCACTGGGGACACCCTGGTTCAGGTTCTGGGGCAGCTGATAAGGTACTCCCTGCCCTGGAACTGTCCCCATATCCCCCTGCCCATTCCCCTGTCCAGGATCCCCATCTCCTCAGTCCCATCCTGCCTCCCATTCCCAGTCTGGATCCCATTTCCGCTCTCATTCTCTGTCCCTGTCCTCGATCTATTCTGGTCTGGCTGCCCTTTCCCATATTTCCCAGGCCCATATTCCCTTGTCCTGTTCCCATTCTCATATTCCCACTCCTGTTCCCATACTTCCATTTCTATATTCCCTGTCCCCATTTTCCCATCTTCATAATCCTCATTCCCTATTCTCTCTCCATTCACTATTTCCATATTCCCTGCCCCATTCCCATATTCCCATTCCCAGTTCCTGTTTTCATTCCCGTTCCTATGTCCCGGTTCCCCGTCCAGTCCCTTTTCCCTGTCCCTGTCCCCATTCCCAGTTGTTGGAGTGTGGAACACAGAAGCCTCTCTGAGTCCCTCCAAGAGAGAACAGAATGCTAGAATTAAATGAAAATCCTTTCAAGAAATTAAAGTACATTAAGCCACACCAACATCAAATAGAGGTCTAAGCATTAGTATTAAGGAAGTAGAAATATTAAGTGTGGGGAGTTAGGGATTTGCGAACGGAAGATATCGAGTTGTGACGGACAGCTAGGGACACTTCTTCCCCCCACCCCCTGTGGTCAGATCCCGGCTCTGTACCTGGCCACACCCGGCCGGACATGAGCTAAGGGAAATGACACAGAGATAGCCCACCATAAAAACCCCTGTGACCCCTCAATAAACGCCATTTGCTGTCTGCCATATTGGTATATGGAGCACATGGACCGAGTGGCTCGGGGTTAGAGCCGCCGTGCCGGGCTGGAACCAGGTCGCCAACGCAACAAGTGGTGCCGAAACCCGGGAAACGCGAGAAACCGCCCGGGATTCGGGGATCGCCTGGACGAGCACCGGCGGCCACACAGCTGGACTTGTGTGGCGGGGGGAGACGTCCCCGGACCAGCGTGGACCATGGAGGCCCTTGCTAAGGTCGTGAGTGAAATCCACGCGCAGTGGGGTTTGAATTGTAAACTTAATGATTTCTCTCTCGCAGTGCCGAGACTTATAAAGATCGGGGCTATAGAGAGCCCAGTAGATATTCTCCATCCGGAGATATGGGGGTAAATGCACGAACGCCCTGGCTGAGGACACCATGTCGTCCGGCTCTGGGAAAGGCACTTAAGGCATGGGGGGAAAGTTATCCGGGCTCTGCAAACTGCCCGGCAAGAACAGGAGACCTGGAGGGCTGGCAGCGGACTTGTTTATTAGCTACGCCCGCAACTGGGGATCGGGCGGCTACGCCAAACCGTAGATGGGTTCGAGTCGGGCAGCCACGCGAGCGCTGGGGACCTTGGATCCACCCCCGCAGCCTGCGGGCCGGGACTCACCAGAAGCGGAGGAGGGAGAGCACGCTGGGCATTGTGGCAGGGGGCTAGCAGAGGAGGCGCGGAACGCTGCTATAATATCAGAAATACAAGCGGCGGAGGAGACGAAACCTCCTCCATATGCATTTGAACATGGCGCCGAACCGCGTGGTCACGATTGGAGCAAGAGCTCGGGGGGAGGGGCCGCGGAAGGCTCGCTGAATGGCGCAAGAGCGGGCGAGCAGGGAGGCGGGGCGGCCCCCGGGACGGAGCGTCAGACCAACCAGAGAGCTCATTTTAAAGCAGATCCGTATAAGGCAAGAACCTCCCCCAGCAGGAGGCGGGGGGAGCGCAGGGGGAGGGAACGGCCCGGCCCCCGGGAGGAGGGGCGGAGGCGAGGGCGGAGCCCGAGGAAAAGGCTCGGCAGCCCGGAAGCGTCCAGTCAGTCGACTTCCGGCACTGACTCTGACTCCAGCTGGGATAGCTGGTCGGAGGGATGGTCCGATGCCGGATCAGACACTGATTGGGGATTTAACAAAAGGGTGCACAGCGGCTTACAGAACCGCTAGCCGCAACCCTCCGGCGTGGGTTAAGGGCGGTGCCAAGGAAAGACCGCACTCCACTCACGGACTGGAGAAAAATTAAAATAGCGTGCGCGGAGTGGGCGCCATCCGCCCGCTTCGTGTTCCCGGTCGGGTTGGGGGGGCGGACGGGAACCAACGAACCTACTCGCCGGTAAATCCGAAAGACGTACAGGCTATCGTAAAAGCGGTTGCAGATAAGGGAATCAATTCTGCCATGGTTTCTACACTTGTGGATAGCGTTTTTGGAGGTGACGATATGCTTCCCTTTGATATCAAACAGACTTGCAGGCTAATCTTTGATGGGGCAGGGATGATCGTTTTTAAGCAAGAATGGGAGGATAACTGTGCAAAGCAGCTAGCCCTGGTAACGGGGGAAAACCATCCACTGCATGGCTCCAGCTTACAGAGGCTAATGGGCAGAGACCCGACTATGATTACCCCACAAGCACAGGCAGAGGGTCTGCGGGCCCATGAGGTCATGACAACAACCCGTGCTGCCAGAGAAGCCATCCGTACTGTTTCTAAGGTACTGGCTAAACAGTCGCCTTGGTCCACCATAAAGCAAAGTGAGAGTGAGAGCTTCACTCAGTTTGTGGACCGGCTCCAAGCAGCAGTAGATTCCTCTTCATTACCTTCAGAGGCGAAAGGCCCCGTGGTAGCCGACTGCCTGAGGCAGCAATGCAATTCAACCACCAAGGACATTTTAAGATCGCTGCCACCTGGGTCCAATGTCGCAACCATGATCAGGCACGTTGTAAAGGAGGAACACCTAGCTCCCATCCAAGCAGCGGTTCGCACCGCAATAACCAGCGTGATGGCATGCTTCAAGTGCGGCCAGGCAGGTCATGTAGCAGTAAACTGCCCCCAGCCAGGACACCCACCTGCAGCTGCTCCACCACGCCAGGGACAGCCTAGGGGACCGTGCTGGGCATGTGGGAAGAAGGGGCATTTAGCTAAGGAATGCAGATCCAAGCCGCAGGGAAACGGGAAGGGGAGGGGGCAGCCGGGCCCGCGCCCAGCCCCCTCCCTCCCGGAACACAAAGCGGCCCAGCTACAGCAACCCTCAATGGGGGACGGGGCATCCATGCCCATTACCCCCTCAGGAATTGGCCAACTTTATCGCCCAACAAGTAGCACAATCAAACCCACCTGCACCTCAGGAATACCCACAACAGCTCCCTGGGGTCGAGGCCCCTGGGTGGCCTTGGCCATGAAAGCACGTGAGCGAGACCCATGGGTGGCCTTTGCTGTGAAGATAGGCAGGCACCCACTGATCGTGTGGGCAGAGTGTCGTCTCCACAACAGCTCCGACGACACGGCTATCTGCCTTCCCTTCTGGGTGGACACAGGCTCAGACGTCACCGTCATCCCAGACATACACTGGCCTCTACCGTGGAAGCTAAAAGAAGCCCCCAGGGTGAGCGGAGTTGGAGGAGAATCCCAGGCCTTCAAAAGCACCCGGCTAATAGCAATAACACTCTGCACTGAGAGAGGGCCAGGAAGGACCATCACCCTTACGACGTACGTTATGTCGGGATGTCCACCCTTGCTGGGGAGAGATGCCCTAGCCCAGCTGGACGTTAGGTTGACAAATTTATTCTAAGGGCCACTGTTGTATACCCGCAATTGCCCATCAAAGAAATTGTCACAGCCGACACTCCATCTTTCGAGTTTAGGCTAAAAGACATTTTTCCCTTTCACACGGGATTCCCCAAATTCGATGAGACAGCATTGTTCCAAACATATTGGTGTCCTGCTTCCAACCCAGGGAAGAGTTACTGTAATTACCCAGGGTATGGATATTGCGGATATTGGGGGTGTGAAACCATTGTGGTAAGCGATAGATGGAAGCCTCAACATCCAGACAAGTTCCTGCAAATTAACTATATTCCCCACGGCTGTATCGAACCAAAATTCACCATGGATAAGGTAGTACTCATGCCCCAAGGCAGAAAGCAGCACACCTGCACCGGTTACAAAATGACGATTCTGCAGCCGACCCATGATAGTTGGGCCACGGGCAAAGTCTGGACGGCATTCGTTCATCATGATCGCCGCATCTGGGCAAACATACAAATTATCAGGTCCCCACCATCAATATCCCAATCAGTCGGATCCAATCCGGTTCTTGCAATAAGCAGACCCGGGAAAAAGATCACAGCAAACCATAGCTCCAGCCACAGGACACAAATGCAAAAACCTACCTCCTCCCCAGTCGATCTCCTAGCCAGACCAACCCTCTACAACCCATTCCTAAACATGTTGAATGCCACCTTTCTATCATTAAACCAATCCAACCCGAACCTCACAGAATCATGCTGGTTGTGCTATGATGCACAGCCCCCCTTTTATGAAGGGGTTGCTATCGGTCTCCCATTCATCTTTTCAAAGTCAGACAGTCCACGCCAATGCAGATGGGACACCCCCCGGAGAGGCATTACCCTAAGCCAGGTCACGGGTCAGGGCAAATGCTTCGGCAATGCAACCTTGGCAAAGCAGATGGGCAACGTCTGCCGGGAATTTGTCAGACTTAAAGGGGGGAAGTTCCAGTGGGTAATCCCTGCTGCATCGGGAATGTGGGTCTGTCAACAGTCAGGGGTAAGCCCATGTGTACTCCTTAACAAATTCAACCACTCTACCGACTTTTGTGTTCAAGTTCTCATTGTCCCCAGAGTTCTGTATCGCCAGGAAGAAGAAGTGTACCAGATGCTCGAGGAACCCAACCGGCTCCACAAGCGAGAACTGGTAACAGGCATCACCATCGCAATGCTCCTCGGTTTAGGAGCTACTGGCGCTGCCACCGGCGTCTCAGCCCTCGCAACCCGACACCAAGGACTGGCTCAACTGCAGATGACTGTCGACGAGGACTTGCAAAGAATCGAGAAATCCATTTCGTCCCTAGAGAAATCCCTTTCCTCACTCTCAGAGGTCGTCCTCCAAAACAGGCGAGGACTGGACCTTCTGTTCATGCAGCAAGGAGGCCTGTGTGCCGCCTTGAAAGAGGAATGCTGTTTTTACGCGGACCACACCGGAGTCGTCAGAGACTCCATGGCCGAACTGAGAGACCGACTGAACCTGAGAAAAATGGACAGGGAAGCTCAACAGGGCTGGTTCGAATCGTGGTTCAACCGTTCCCCATGGCTCACCACCCTAATCTCCACCCTAATAGGCCCAGTCACTATACTCTTACTAACACTAATCTTCGGGCCTTGCATATTTAACAAACTAGTGCAATTCGTTAAGAAGCGCCTAGAAACAGTCAACATTATGCTCGTCGAACGCCGACAATTACTTTAAGGCATGCCTGCTACTAACACACTCACGATTTTATACTAACCTTACTAACCCATGAAATTTAATAACGTCTAAATTTTATAACTTTGTATGATTTTTACTAATCATGAGGGAGGGGGGAGATGTGGGGAGTTAGGGATTTGCGAGCGGAAGATATCGAGTTGTGACGGACAGCCAGGGACACTTCTTCCCCCCACCCCCTGTGGTCAGATCCCGGCTCTGTACCTGGCCACACCCGGCCGGACATGAGCTAAGGGAAATGACACAGAGATAGCCCACCATAAAAACCCCTGTGACCCCTCAATAAACGCCATTTGCTGTCTGCCATATTGGTATATGGAGCACATGGACCGAGTGGCTCGGGGTTAGAGCCGCCGTGCCGGGCTGGAACCAGGTCGCCAACGCAACAATTAAGTTTCATAGATATGAAGTAAAAGTATAAATTTTGGTTTTAAGTAAGTAAAAATATGTTTTAAGTGCCTTAAAAAGTACAACCCTCGGAATCTACTGTGAAAAACAAGATGAACTGAGAGCTCAGAAACATAGTTCTAAACAGAATAAAATATATTAAGAATATTTCCGATATTTTTCAGATGGAACAGACAGACCATATGCACAAGTTATACGCAAACTTTCATATTATAGAACGAGAATTCTAACAGGTTTCGGAAAAATGCTTCAGGTTTGAGGTTTTAGCTCATTGGGTAATTTGTCAGTAAAAATCTGTGTATTGGAGCGAGAGCTCTCCCTTGCTCGTCTCCCATTGCTCTCTCTTGCTCCACCACTATCATCATCACCACTACCAGCACGTGAAAGAAGAAGAAGAGGAAGAACAAGAAGGAAAAAACAGAAGAAGAACGGCCAGGGAGCATCTGCCTCTGGAGACTCTGCACCAGGCCGCAGCTTCGACCTCTTGCACCAGAGAGCTGCTCCTGCTCCCATCAGGACTTTATGGCAGAAGTGTTTAACAGGGACTTTAGAGCCTTGGGCTCTTTGCCTTTGGAGCCTGATGTGCCCTTACAATAAACAACTTTACAGCAACCAGCAGCTGCTCTGCTCTTTGAAGATCTAAAGCCATAACCAGTCCCCACAGCCGGTCCCATTCCCGGTGCCGTTCCTGAGGGCCGCCTCTGCCACGGGGGCCTGAGGCCTCCACAGCTCGGGCTGCCTGTGCCACACGAACCCTTCAGCCCTGCTGCTGCCCTTGGCCAGCTGCAGAGAGCACAAGGCTTTGGGCATTGCTCACAGGCCCCAGCTGGCCACAGCAGCCCATCCTGCCAGCAGCCCTGCGCCTCAGAGCCCTCCCTCACGCTGGGGCCGTGCAGGGGCCACGGGCCGGCACCAGGCTCCTGTTCCCGCCCCAGGAGCAAGGCTGCAGCTCCAGCCTTCGGGCCCTGGGCCGCAGCAGCCCAGGGGAGGCCCAGCTGCAGAGCTCCCAGCCCCGACGTGTTTCACTGGAGCGCCGCTGAACACCGATCCCCATCCCAGATTCTCTCTCCGCTCGCTGCTTCCACATTCCCCGTCCTGGTCCCATGTTCCCATCCCCGCTTCCAGTCTCGGTCTCTCTCCTCTACTCTCGGTTCCTGTCCCTGGGAGTTCCCGGTCCCTATCCTCCTTCCCGGTCCCATTCCCACACCTGGTCCGATTCTCAGTCCCATTCCATTACTCGAATTGCCATTCCCGGTCCATGTACACATTCACTGTCCTTTCCCTTTCCTGGTCCCATACCTGGTCCCTGTTCCCATTCCCGGGTTCCCAGTCCCTCATTCCCAGATCCCTCATCCCCATCCCCATTCCCTGTCCCCATTCCCGGTCCCTGTCCCCATTCCAGATCCCTGTCCCCATTCTCATTCCCTGTCCCCATTCCCGGTCCCTGTCCCCTCTCACCGGATGGCGCCGCTGTCGTTCCGTTGCCCCTCACGCCGCTCACGTGACTGAGGAAACCGCACGTTGTTTCCGCCCACCAATCACAGCGTGAGATCGCTTCTGGATTTGCATAACCACGCCCTCGGCCCTGGCCCCGCCCACCGCCGGATGTAGCTTTTTCCGGGCCCTGTTCCCCATTCCCTCCCGGTGCTCCGGAAAGAGCGGGACTAGGAGAGAAAACGCTTCCACATTATTCCCGGGGCTCTCACTGTCATGCGCAGTGCTCCCAATATCACTTCCAGTGCCGCAGCCGCTTTGTTACCCGCAAGAGCAAAGCGCATCTACTTTTGGATGTCGGTACCTGCTCGGTCTGGGCTGGAAGCGGAGGAGCGGGAGAAGAGGAGCCGTTTTGGAGACACGCGATTTCCCCCTCCGGCCCGCTCAGCCCTTTTTTTCCACCCTCAAAGCAGGATTTCCCATTCGCAAACCTTAGCCCTATTGCGGAGGTGTAGGCCGTGAAGAAGAGGCAGATGGCCCGGGAGCCCCAGGCAGGTGAGGACGTGCGTCTTTCCCCCTGTGTCCTGCTCCATCTCTCAGCCCAGCACAGCCCCGCTGTCAACGCCTTCCTTCTGGGGATGCACTGGGGGGAATCTCCTTGCCCTTCCCTCTGGCACGGAGGCAAATCCCATCCTCCCCTTGTTCTTCCTCCCGCAGACAAGGAGCTGAGCACGGACACCAGGAAGGGCAAATCCCCGCAGCAGAACCTCGTGGAAGAGGCCGTTTGCAGCGGCTCCACGGCGCAGGAATCCAACGCGGAGGAACAGCCCCGCGGATCCTGCACCAGGAGCGGCTGCAAATGCAGAGCCCGGGAATCCCAGCAGGAAAGACCCAGCCCGGGCTGGAGAGGTGGCCCAAGCTCGGAGCTGGGGCTCCATGAGCAGCTTAAGGATGGGGAGAAGCCCCACAAATGCTCAGAATGTGGGAAGAGCTTCAGATCGGACCTGAGCCGCCACTGGAGAATCCACACGGGGGAACGGCCCTACGAGTGTGGGGAGTGTGGGAAGAGATTCAGGCAGAGATCCGACCTGACTGTCCACCAGAGGAGCCACACCGGGGAGAGACCCTACGAGTGTGATAAATGCAGGAAGAGGTTTCAGACCAGCTCCCATCTCGTCCAGCACTATCGCAGTCACACAGATGAGAGGCCCTTTTGCTGCCCCAAATGCGGGAAGGAGTTCAAGCTCAGCTCTGCCCTGGTCAGGCACCAGCGCATCCACACCGGGGAGAGGCCCTTCAAGTGTGATAAATGCAGGAAAAGGTTTCGTACCAGCTGCCATCTCCTCCTGCACTTTCGCATTCACACAGACGAGAGGCCATTCCGCTGCCCCGACTGTGGGAAGGGCTTCAAGCGGAACTCCAACCTCGTCAGCCACCACCGAGTCCACACCGGGGAGAGGCCCTTTGAGTGTCCTGAGTGTGGGAAGAGATTCTCCAGGAGGTCTCACTTGACCCAACATCACCAGAGTCTTCACTAAGGGAGCACTGGTGCCCCAAGTGCGGGAAGAACTTTGTGCGCTGCTCCAGCTCCATCCCCCATGGCAGGATCCACGCTGGATGATCTCCAGTGACCTCCAGTGGGCAGAGCCCCGCTGATCCCTGGTGCCACTGATCCATGTTGGGAAGACACCTGGCTGGGGGCTCCACATCCTCCTGCCTCCCTGTGTCCTGGATTTTCTTTGCATTTTTCTTTGTTTTTCCCAAACACCCAAATACAGGTAAAAATAAAGATGTTGAACAACGACGTGGTTGGAGACTTGGGGGGATCTTCCAGAAATTGTGGGGGACACTGGACTCAAGGGAGTTGAGGGTTCCTGGAAAAGATTTGGGGGTTGCTCAGGGCTTTGGGCACCGCAGTTCCAGTGGCTCTGGCTGGCTGGGAGACCCTGGCAGAAGTTCTGGAGCAGCTGAACAAGGACCCTCCCCATCCCTGGACCTGCCCCTATGTCCCCCCATCCCAGCTCTGGATGTCACCTGTCCAAGATCCCCCGGCCTCCCTGCTGTCACTGCCCTTGCCCTTAGTCCATTCCTGTGTGTCCTGGGTTGATGTTATGACTAGCTCCTCTCCCTGCCCCCCCGTCCCCCCCCACCCCCGTCTGCATGGAGCTGTCGGTGGCGTGCATGCCCTCCCCCGGGCTGCCCGGCTCGCTGCTGGCTTGCCCCGGCTTGGCTGCTGCTGCTTGCCCTCCCAGCTTGCTTGCTTGCCCCCTGGCTAGCTAGGC
>JAPFBE010000056.1:213220-317903 GCA_034336665.1 Luscinia megarhynchos
GATGTACTGGAAGTGACTGGAATAATCCTGGGGGCAACTGAACCATGCTGAGGTAACTGGGAGTGCCTGGAAATGACTATGAGAATGTTCACAGCCACTGGGATATACTGGGAGTGCCTGAGACCATTGGGGTGGTGACTGGGACCACACTGGGAGCCACTGGGAATGTGCTGGGGAGAACTGGAGGCAAGTGTGAGTGACTGGGGACGTGCTAGGAGAGACAATCACGTGTCTCCAAAACGGCTCGTCCTCTTCCTCCCGCTCCTACTCCACTCCCAGCCCATTCAAAAGTAGCTGCGCTTTGCTCTTGCGGGTAACAAAGCGGCTGCGGCACTGGAATTGATATTGGGAGCACTGCGCATGACAGTGAGAGCCCCGGGAATAATGTGGAAGCGTTTTCTCTCCTAGTCCCGCTCTTTCCGGAGCACCGGGAGGGAATGGGGAACAGGGCCTGGAAAAAGCTACATCCGGCGGTGGGCGGGGCCAGGGCCGAGGGCGTGGTTATGCAAATCCAGAAGCGATCTCACGCTGTGATTGGTGGGCGGAAACAACGTGCGGTTTCCTCAGTCACGTGAGCGGCGTGAGGGGCAACGGAACGACAGCGGCGCCATCCGGTGAGAGGGGACAGGGACCGGGAATGGGGACAGGGAATGAGAATGGGGACAGGGATCTGGAATGGGGACAGGGACCGGAAATGGGAACGGGAACGGGGATGGGGATGAGGATCTGGAATGAGAGACTGGAACCCGGAGTGGGAACAGGGACCAGGTATGGGACCAGGAAAGGGGAAAGGGACAGTGAATGTGTACATGGACCGGGAATGGCAATTCGAGTAATGGAATGGGACTGAGAATCGGACCAGGTGTGGGAATGGGACCGGGAAGGAGGATAGGGACCGGGAATTTGGCGCCAGGGACCTGGACTACAAGATCGAGACAAGATTGAGAACGGGACCGGGGATGGGAATATGGGAACAGGACAGGGAATGTGGAAGCAGCAAGCAGAGAGAGAATCTGGCATGGGGATCAGTGTTCAGCAGTGCTGCAGTGAAACACATCGGGGCTGGGAACTCTGCAGCTGGGCCTCCCCTGGGCTGCTGCGGCCCAGGGCCCAAAGGCTGGAGCTGCAGCCTTGCTCCTGAGGCAACAACAGGAGACTGGTGCAGGCCCGTGGCCCCTGCACGGCCCCAGCATGAGGGAGGGTTCTGAGGCACAGGGCTGCTGGCAGGATGGGCTGCTGTGGCCAGCTGGGGGCCTGTGAGCAATGCCCAAAGCCTTGTGCTCTCTGCAGCTGGCCAAGGGCAGCAGCAGGGCTGAAGGGTTCGTGTGGCACAGGCAGCCCGAGCTGTGGAGGCCTCAGGCCCCCGTGGCAGAGGCGGCCCTCAGGAACGGCACCGGGAACAGGACCGGCTGTGGGGATTGGTTATGGCTTTAGATCTTCAAAGAGCAGAGCAGCTGCTGGTTGCTGTAAAGTTGTTTATTGTAAGGGCACATCAGGCTCCAAAGGCAAAGAGCCCAAGGCTCTAAAGTCCCTGTTAAACACTTCTGCCATTGTGGGGAGTTAGGAATTTGCGAGCGGAAGATGTCGGGTTGTGACGGACAGCTAGGGACACTTCTTCCCCCCCCACCCCCTGTGGTCAGATCCCGGCTCTGTACCTGGCCACACCCGGCCGGACATGAGCTAAGGGAAATGACATAGAGATAGCCCACCATAAAACCCCTGTGACCCCTCAATAAACGCCATTTGCTGTCTGCCATATTGGTGTGTGGAGCACATGGACCCGAGTGGCTCTGGGTTAGAGCCGCCGTGCGGGCTGGAACCAGGTCGCCAACGCAACAAGTGGTGCCCGAAACCCGGAAACGCGAGAAACCGCCCGAATTCGGGGATCGCCTGGGACGAGCACCGGCGCCACACAGCTGGACTTGTGTGGCGGGGGAGACGTCCCCCGGACCAGCGTGGACCATGGAGGCCCTTGCTAAGGTCGTGGAGTGAAATCCACGCCAGCAGTGGAGTTTAAATTGTAAACTTAATGATTTCTCTCGCAGTGCCGAGACTTATAAAGATCGGGGCTATAGAGACCCCGGTAGATATTCTCCATCCGGAGATATGGGGTAAATGCACGCAACGCCCCTGGCTGAGGACACCCATGTCGTCCGGCTCTGGGAAGGCACTTAAGGCATGGGGAAAGTTATTCGGGCTCTGCAAACTGCCCGGCAAAAACAGGAGACTTGGAGGGCCGCTGGACTTGTTTTATTAGCCAACGCCGGCAGCTGGAAATCGGGGCGGCCACGCTAAAACCGTAGATGGGTTCGGAGTCGGGCAGCCACGCTGACGCTGGGACCTTGGATCCACCCCCGCAGCCCGTGGGCCCAGACTCACCAGAAGCGGAGGAGGGAGAGCACGCTGCGGGCATTGTGGCAGGGGCTAGCAGAGGAGGCGCTGAACGCTGCTATAATATCAGAAATACAAGCGGCGGAGGAGACGAAACCTCCTCCATATGCATTTGAACATGGCGCCGAACCGCGTGGTCACGATTGGAACAAGAGCTCGGGGGAGGGGGCTGAAGGGCTCTCGCTGAATGGCGCAAGCACGGGCGAGCAGGGAGGCGGGCGTGCCCCCGGACGGAGCGTCAGACCAACCAGAGAGCTCATTTTAAAGCAGATCCGTGAGTAGGTAAGAACCTCCCCAGCAGGAGGCGGGGGGAGCGCAGAGGGAGGGAACGGCCCGGCCCCCGGGAGGAGGGGGGCGGGAGGCGAGGGCGAGCCCGAGGAAAAGGCTCGGCAGCCCGGAAGCGCCCAGTCAGTCGACTTCCGGCTGTGACTCTGACTCCAGCCTCGGATAGCTGGTCGGAGGGATGGTCCGATGCCGGATCAGACACTGATTGGGGATTTAACAAAAAGGGGTGCCGCGGCTTACAAAACCGTTAGCCGCAACCCTCCGGGCGTGGGTTAAAGGCGTGCCAAGGAAAGACCGCGACTCCACTCACGGACTGGAGAAAAATTAAAATAGCATGCGCTGAGTGCGCTCATCCGCCAGCTTCGTGTTCCCGGTCCGGGTTGGGGGCGGACGGGAACCAAACGAACCTACCTCGCCGGTAAATCCGAAAGACGTACAGGCTATCGTGAAAAGCGGTTGCAGATAAGGGAATTAATTCTGCCATGGTTTCTACACTTGTGGATAGCGTTTTTGGAGGTGACGATATGCTTCCCTTTGATATCAAACAGACTTGCAGGCTAATCTTTGATGGGGCAGGGATGATCGTTTTTAAGCAAGAATGGGAGGATAACTGTGCAAAGCAGCTAGCCCTGGTAACGGGGGAAAACCATCCACTGCATGGCTCCAGCTTACAGAGGCTAATGGGCAGAGACCCGACTATGATTACCCCACAAGCACAGGCAGAAGGTCTGCGGGCCCATGAGGTCATGACAACAACCCGTGCTGCCAGAGAAGCCATCTGTACAGTTTCTAAGGTACTGGCTAAACAGTCGCCTTGGTCCACCATAAAGCAAAGTGAGAGTGAGAGCTTCACTCAGTTTGTGGACCGGCTCCAAGCAGCAGTAGATTCCTCTTCATTACCTTCAGAGGCGAAAGGCCCCGTGGTAGCCGACTGCCTGAGGCAGCAATGCAATTCAACCACCAAGGACATTTTAAGATCGCTGCCACCTGGGTCCAATATCGCAACCATGATCAGGCACGTTGTAAAGGAGGAGCACCTTGCTCCCATCCAGGCAGCAGTTCACACTGCAATAACCAGCGTGATGGCATGCTTCAAGTGCGGCCAGGCAGGCCACGTAGCAGTAAACTGCCCCCAGTCGATCTCCTAGCCAGACCAACCCTCTACAACCCATTCCTAAACATGTTGAACGCCACCTTTCTATCATTAAACCAATCCAACCCCGAACCTCACAGAATCATGCTGGTTGTGCTATGATGCACAGCCCCCTTTTATGAAGGGGGTTGCCATCGGTCTCCCATTCATCTTTTTCAAAGTCAGACAGTCCACGCCAATGCAGATGGGACACCCCCGAGGAGGCATTACCCTAAGCCAGGTCACGGGTCAAGGCAAATGCTTCGGCAATGCAACCTTGGCAAAGCAGATGGGCAACGTCTGCCGGGAATTTGTCAGACTTAAAGGGGGAAGTTCCAGTGGGTAATCCCTGCTGCATCGGAATGTGGGTCTGTCAACAGTCAGGGGTAAGCCCATGTGTACTCCTTAACAAATTCAACCACTCTACCGACTTTTTGTGTTCCAAGTTCTCATTGTCCCCAGAGTTCTGTATCGCCAGGAAGAAGAAGTGTACCAGATGCTCGAGGAACCCAACCGGCTCCACAAGCGAGAAGAGGTAACGGGCATCACCATCGCAATGCTCCTCGGTTTAGGAGCTACTGGCGCTACCACCGGGCGTCTCAGCCCCTCGCAACCCGACACCAAGGACTGGCTCAACTGCAGATGACTGTCGACGAGGACTTGCAAAGAATCGAAAAATCCATTTCAGCTCCCTAGAGAAATCCCTTTCCTCACTCTCAGAGGTCGTCCTCCAAAACAGGCGAGGACTGGACCTTCTGTTCATGCAGCAAGGAGGGACTGTGTGCCTGTACTTGAAAAAGGAATGCTGTTTTTACGCGGACCACACCGGAGTCGTCAGAGACTCCATGGCCGAACTGAGAGACCGACTGAACCTGAGAAAAATGGACAGGGAAGCTCAACAGGGCTGGTTCGAATCGTGGTTCAACCGTTCCCCATGGCTCACCACCCTAATCTCCACCCTAATAGGCCCAGTCACTATACTCTTACTAACACTAATCTTCGGGCCTTGCATATTTAACAAACTAGTGCAATTCGTTAAGAAGCGCCTAGAAACAGTCAACATTATGCTCGTCGAACGCCGACAATTACTTTAAGGCATGCCTGCTACTAACACACTCACGATTTTATACTAACCTTACTAACCCATGAAATTTAATAACGTCTAAATTTTATAACTTTGTATAATTTTTACTAATCATGAGGGAGGGGGGAGATGTGGGGAGTTAGGAATTTGCGAGCGGAAGATGTCGGGTTGTGACGGACAGCTAGGGACACTTCTTCCCCCCACCCCCTGTGGTCAGATCCCGGCTCTGTACCTGGCCACACCCGGCCGGACATGAGCTAAGGGAAATGACATAGAGATAGCCCACCATAAAAACCCCTGTGACCCCTCAATAAACGCCATTTGCTGTCTGCCATATTGGTGTGTGGAGCACATGGACCGAGTGGCTCTGGGTTAGAGCCGCCGTGCCGGGCTGGAACCAGGTCGCCAACGCAACATGCCATAAAGTCCTGATGGGAGCAGGAGCAGCTCTCTGGTGCAAGAGGTCGAAGCTGCGGCCTGGTGCAGAGTCTCCAGAGGCAGATGCTCCCTGGCCGTTCTTCTTCTGTTTTTTCCTTCTTGTTCTTCCTCTTCTTCTTCTTTCACGTGCTGGTAGTGGTGATGATGATAGTGGTGGAGCAAGAGAGAGCAATGGGAGACGAGCAAGGGAGAGCTCTCGCTCCAATACACAGATTTTTACTGACAAATTACCCAATGAGCTAAAACCTCAAACCTGAAGCATTTTTCCGAAACCTGTTAGAATTCTCGTTCTATAATATGAAAGTTTGCGTATAACTTGTGCATATGGTCTGTCTGTTCCATCTGAAAAATATCGGAAATATTCTTAATGGCTTATTAAGAGAAGGTGTCTTCCTGGAGAAAGGATAGGTCCTGGAAGAGATAAAGAAAACTTCCCCACCTCCTTTTAACAGCTGGCCTGTTAACAGAGGATATCATCCCCGGAGTTATGAGGGATGGGTCATGGAAGAGATAAAGAGCACTACTCCACCTGGTTTTAACAGATGGTCATAGAATATGTACTTCTGGTTACATCTTGCATTGCAACCTAAGACTGGCACAAAGCTCTTCTCACACTCAGGGCACTCACAGGGCTTCCCTTAGTGGTGCCTCCGTTGGTATCTGGTGAAATGAGAGCTCTGTGAGAAGCTCTTCCCACTTGGGACACTGATGGGCCTGAGACATCACAAGGAGCAAGGCTGTGATGTGCTCTGGTGCCTGTGTCATTCCAAGGAGCGGTGCTGTGGTGTGCTCTATTGCCTGTGACATCCCAAGGAGCGGGGCTGTGATGTGCTCTGGTGCCTGTGACATCACAAGGAGCGGGGCTGGCTGTGATTTATTTGGTGCCTGTGACATCCCAAGGGCAGTGTCACAGGGGGCAGCTCTCAATGTCCCCAGCAGGTCACGCTGTCCAGTGCAGCCGTGCCAGCGGTCACTGCGCACTCGGGCGAGGCTGGGCTGGACGGGGGTCAGGGCAGAAATGTCACCCCTGGGACTGGGGTCTCCCCCTGCCTCGGGGCCCAACCCCTGGTGGGAAAGCCTTGGGCAGGGCACGGGGTTCCTGCTGGCCCAGGGACAGGCCTTGCCCCTGCCAGCTGCCTGGGGCCTCTCATGCCTGTCCCACATCCCTGGGGCTCCTGTCCCTGCTGCTCCCCAACACCTTCACTCCCCCCATGAACGCCCCACTCAACCTCTTCACTGTGACCTCTGGAGAGAAAGAAGTAAAGAAAGAATGAAAGAAAGGAAGTGTTGTCAGTTGACCCTGACTGGGTGCCAGGCACCCACCAAAGCTGCTCTCTCACTCCCCTCCAGTGATGGACAGGAGACAGAGAAAACAGAATGAAGGTTTCATGGGTTGAAATAAGGTCTGGGACTGATTACTCAGCAAATGCCATCATGGGAAAACAGGTTCATAATTAGAGATATTAATTAAAATTTTATTAGTCTCCAAATCAGAGCAGGATAGTGAGAAGTAAAATAAAATAAAGCAAAGTAAAACCCCCTTCTGCCCATTCCCTCCCTCCTTCCCAGCTCTACCTCCTGCCCCAGCGGGGTGCAGGGATACAGGGAATGGGGTTCTGCTCAGTTCATCACGTGTTGTTTCTCCTGCTGCTTGGGAGAGCATTCCCTGCTGCACCAAGGGGTCCCTCCCGAACGCTTCTCCATGAAACTTCCCCAAGGTGAGTTCATCTCACAGACAGCAGTTCTTCACTAAAACTGCTCCAACGTGAGTCACACTTGCATGGGCTCACAAGTCCTACCAGGACCCTGCTCCAGCGTGGGCTCCTCTCTCCATGGGTATGCAGGACCCTGCCAGGTCCCTGCTCCAGCACAGGTTTCTCACGGGTCCCCAGTCTCAGCTCAGGCACTCCCCCTGCTCTGGCACGGGCTCTTCCAGGCATCTGCATGCAGCTCTCTGTGCCCCTCCATGGGCTGCAGGGGCCCAGCTGCCCTCAGCACGGACTGCACCACGCGGAATGTCAGGGCAATCAGCTCCAGCCCCTGGAGCAGCTGCTGCTCCTCCTGCCTGCCTGGCTGTGTGCACACTTGTTCCTCTCTCATGTTCTCACCCTGCTCTTCCCTGGCCACAGTTACAACTCCGCAATAATCAATTTTCTTTTTCTTCAATCTGTTATCCCAAAGGTGTTACCACCATTTGTAACTGCCCCAGCCTTGGCCAGAGGCTGATGCTGACTCTGTGGGACATGAAGGAGCAGCTGCTTCCAGCAGCCTCTCACAGATGGTTCTCCTGGATCTCCTCCTTCCCAAAACCTGGCCACGGAAAGCTAGTATACATATGGTAGGGTTTATATTACTATTATTGATTCTTATTATTGGTATTATCTCTATTGTTCCTAATAGTATTACAGGCATTTTTATTAGTGTTGTCATTATAATTATTACAGGTATTTTTAGTCTTTTTTCTATATTAATTGTGGCTGTAGTAGTACTCAAAAGTTCTTAATTGTAAGTAGAACTTAGAATTTTGGCAGCCTCTTGCCCTGTCCTCTTATGTGTCATTGCTGTGCGTGTAGCTACTGTTGCCAGGGCTCCCCATTTCCCTGGTTTGGGAAATTGGATGACATTGTTCACGTATCAGAAAGAGAGTGCTCATTCCAATCCAATGCATTGCCTGAGCTCTTCTAATCCCAGTGCTCAAAGCTTGTTTTCTAATGTTGTTGGATTTCTCACCTTATGTTCATATTTGTGATTTTATACCAAAATCTTCTCGATGTGATTTTGCAAGATTCTGTATCAGCTGTCTGTTTTGCTCTTGGATTTCTAAATGGTGTGTCAGAACTAAATGCAGCATTTTGGGTGAGAACCATTCAGTCTGAGCTAGGGATAGTCTGAGCAGCAGCAGCTGGTTTTGCACATGTAAGCAGAGATAGCAGAGATTGCATGAAGTGAATATTGTGGCTGGTTGCGAACCTGCAGTGGCCGGGGCCGGGGCAGCTGCCGGGAATTTTAGGGGCAAGGAGGGAGCCGCTTAGGCCGAGGGCGTTGCAAGCGGCTCCCTTTGGGCAGGATTTGTCCCGGTGCAGGGCAGTTGCCGTGGGCTGGGCAGGCTGGGGCCGCTGCCAAGCTTCGCCACCTTTCCCCGAGCCCCCGGGCAGAGCTCTCTGCTCGGGGCCAAGGGCCGGTGCCTGCTCAGCGGCTCCAAGCCGGCAGAGTTTTGGGGGTGCCACTGTTGGGGACGCCAGCACAGCCCCAGGTGCTGGGCCAGGGGATGCGATGGGACCCTCCCACGCCGGGGAGTTGGGCTGCCCGGCTCAGGTGCTGCATTGTCAGCCTGGAGCAGCGTGGCGATCGCCCGGGACGGCGGGCTGGGAGCTTGGCACAGTGGAGAAGAGGCTGCACCGGTGACTTCTAGAGATGAACTTGGAAAGGAGGAATAGGCAAGTACCAATGCTCTCCACGCCTTTTCTTTCACACAAAATAGAGATTCCAGTTCCCAGAGTTTGGCCAGATAGAGAAGGAGGCTGCAAGGAAGAGGATGATGGCCTGGGATCCCCAGGCAGTTGAGGAGAAAATCGGTGCCCCTTTCTCTCTCTGTCCTGCTCCATCTCCCAGCCAGTGCTGCCCCGGCTTCAGGACAAGCCTGCTGCCGACACTGTCCTGCCAGGGATGGTTTGGAGAAATTTCTCTCCTTATATCTGCTGCAAAAAATAAGTATCCTACCTTCCTTCTTTTCCGTCTGTTTTTTGTTTCTTCCTCTCTCTTTGTCCTTCCTCCCCAGACAGGGAGCTGAGGACAGAGACCAGGGAGGACAGATCTGCACAGCAGAACCTTGTGGAAGAGGCCATTTAGAGCGGCTATATGGCTGCAGGAATTCAGTGGGGAGCCCCAGAGATGCCACATGAGTAGCCCAGGGAGCCCGAGGAGCAAGGTGCCGACCCTGGGGTGGGAAGGCAACCGGAGAGCTGCACGTCAGAGCTGGTGGTCGCCTGAGCAGGTTCATGGCAGGGAGAAACCCTACAAGTGCTTGGAATGTGGGAAGAGCTTCAGCCAGTGCTCCAGCCTCCTCACCCAGCTTCAGGTGCACCTGGATGTGACCCCCTTTCAGCAGGACCAGATTTGAGCGGAATATTGGGATTTCCTCTAGCTGCGGGGCTAAGGTTGTTTTAGCTCCCATCTGGTATGGGAGACCGGATAGCTCCAAGAGCGCCTGGGGCATAGTGCCAGCTACGAGCTAGCAAAGGACAGTGACAGTAACAACGTGACAGGGAATTGCTGCAGAGGTTCTGAAGGCAGTTTATTTCTCTGAAGGGTTTCCACTAGCCAGCACCCCAGATGATTAATTTCACCAAGAGCTTTGCTGCTGCTACCCATGATAAAAGCAGGGAGGCAGCAATTCCATTAGGTTTGTTCCAAATGTACAATTTGGGGGTAAAAATTTTTCATCAAATTCTGTCTAAGACCTTTTTGCGTTTTGATTTGCTTTCTTTTTCCAATTATGTAACAAGTTAATGTTGGGGGTGAGGGGTGAAAGCTTGCCAAGGCTACAAGGGTCCCTCCCTGGAGACGAGAGAGGGATTCCAGCCCAAACTCGATCACCACAGAGAAACATTCCCCTGGGCAGTGACTTGGGGTGGAGAGAGGACTCGAGAATATGGGAGGGGTGTAGTTACACCAATTTGGATAATTGTGTGCTTTATTGCTGGGTGATATGTCTTTTCTGTATGTGTTTTTGTACAGATCTAATTCATGCAGATTTTTTGTCTTGGGCGTTTAAAAGTAAAATTTGACAGAGAATGTTGCCTTGGAGGACCTTAGCAAATCTAATTCTTGGGGTTCCTTAAGAGCATTTGGCAAAATTGTTGTGCAATGCGTCCCAAGTGTCCACTGGGTTGGAGTCTCTTACCTGTGGTAAGGAGGAGTTCTGAGTTGTAAGCAGGGCCAGTCATCTGCTGCAAATGGAATTCCCACTAAACATGTGGAAAGTGGGTTGTCATGGCTGCCGAAGGGATAAGCACAAGTTATCTTGGTTTAATGTCTTTGCTAAGGTCACCCAAACATTGTGGTTGGGCTGTGGGCTTATCCAGCTGAAGGCATGTGGCATGGTGAAGGACATCCATGTTGCAGTGAGGAAAGCACCGACAGAGATAATTTTTCATCTTTGGACGAGGATGAGGCTTTTGATAGGGAATACAAGCAAAATTTGTTATCTTGGGAAGGGGACAAATAGGGTTCTGTCCTTTTTCTTTCCCTCCCTCCCGTTTTAACACTAAAACTAGGGGATTAGATATAAGGTTAAGGGTTTTAACAAAGGGACAAAAAGGGTTTTTTTCAGCCCAGGGGTTTATAGCATTTGAACTAAAAACTACTTTATAAAGCAGAAACTAAGTTTAGCCTAGAACTTAACTGAGGCAGCTAAGTGCTGCTTGGTTTCTCGTTTCAGATCTGCTGATGCGTGTGACAGGACGATCTTTTTCTTTGGTATGTGAGTGCTCTGCAACACCTGCGTCTCCATGCAGAGCTGGTTTGACTTTGAGGAGGTTTGTGTTGGACTCAGGAGAAATTTTACTGCTGCTTGAGGGGTGGCTTTGCAGTGACCAGATCACGGTTTTATGTTTTTTCCTGGGAGCCATCCTGGACCAGATGACAGAGATACACAAGTGTATCCTCTTTCCCAGGTGATCAGTTGAAGGGGCCCAGAGATTTGGTGTGTTTCTGGTTCTTTCTACCAGCACTAGTGGTTTCTCAGTTAGCTTGGCTTAGGGTTGAGTTCTTGAAGTGACGGAGAGTGGAGGATCAGGTTCTGATACTGTACAATTTAAAAAATTGATGATGTAGAGAGCTTTGCAGAGTCTTTCAACTGGAGATAAGATTTCTGTGTCTCTCTGTGGCTGGTTGAGGACTCTTTTGAGGGTTTGATGAGTTCTCTCTACAGTGGATTGTCCAGTGGGGTTTGAAGCAATGCCAGTGATATGTTCAATTCCCCATTCACTGAAAAACCTTTTCCAAATCTCAAGATTTGTAAGCCCAGGTCCATTGTCAGTTTTGACCCTTTTGGGACTCCCAGAGAGGCAAAGTGAGGAGAAAATGCTTGATAGCATGAGTGGCTTTTTCTCCTGCATGAGCTGATGCAAAAACTTGCTCCAGAGAACGTGTCAAGTGACGCGTGCGTGTGGACTTCCCAAAAGATGGGAAGTGGGTCACGTCCAGTTTGCCACAGTTGGCAGCTGTTCAGTCCTCTGGGATTGACTCCTGTTCCCATGGAGGGTATTTGGTTATTTTGACAGCTTGGGCACACATTGCCACGATGGCTTTTGCTTAGTCCTTTGGGAGTTTAAACATTCGAGATGAGAGTGGGCACATTTTGATGAAAAAATGCCTGTGACAGCTTTACCCTGAGCAGAGATGTCAGGTACATTGCAGATTTCCATATACATGGCCAGGCCATCTGCTCTTTGGTTTCCTTTTGTGATGAAACCGGGGAGATCTGTGTGCACCTTATATGGACAATGTGGTAGGGCTGTTTTCTATGAGAAATTGAATGTGTTAATGTAGAAATCAATTGGTGTAACCTTGGGTTGGAAACATTTTTTTAAAAAGTGTGATCTGCCCTCACTTAGCTATACCGGCTACATATGCTGAATCTGTGACCAGATTAAAGGGTTCGATCTTTGAATTTCTCAAAGCTCCAACAACAGCTGCTAGCTCTGCAATTTGTGGAGATCCCTCCACTATTTGAACATCTGATTCCCGGTTTTGGGGTTTTCCAAGTCATGGCAGGACTTGTGAGAGAAGCCTGAGCCGTCCAGTAAAAAACAGTTAGAGCTTTGAGGCGAGTCCTGCTTTGGACTAATTTTGGAATTAAATGAAAAACTGCATCTTTATTGAAAAGCTTGTGCTTTGGTAAATGAATGGAGATTTGGCCAGTATAGCTATCTAAAGCATATTGGGAGACTTTCGTTGGTCTGGAGCAAATGCTCCAGATCTCCGAGTGGTAAGTGGCAGAAGTAAATGCATGTGAACTCCACACCCTGCAAGGAAGCCGGAGGTGTCGCTGGCCTTTATTATCAAGGTGGGCCATAATTTCTGGGGAAACGTGGTAATTGTCTTTGAGGGTTGATTGCTTTGTAGAAGACCCACTCAAGGATCAGCAAAGGGTCTGTGAGTTGAGAGTCCCATTGGAAAAATCAGTCCATGAGAGTGAGGGGCTTTTCCCAAAGATGATGAACTGGAAGGGCAGGTCAGGTTCAAATCGATGAAGCTTGGCGTTGAGGAGAGGGAGCTTCTTGGACTTTGACAAGCGTCTGCGGGGCTTCTGGTGTGATGGTGCATGAGGGAGTTGAGGTCTTCTTTGCCACGGAGAAGGTTGAACAGGGGGCAAGGTCTTTTGTTGTGATTCTCAAAGGAGTATCCAGTTGATGGATCCGCACAAACTGTGTGGAGTCTTTTAAGGTTTTTGGGTTGTCTTTGATGAAAAGCTGCTGAGGCACAATGGTTCTTTCACGCAGTTTGAGAGTCAAAGATAATTCCACGGGCTGGTGTAGCTGTACTTTATCTTCCGCAGTTTCAAATCCCTGCTTTTTACGATGGTTTCAATGGTTGTTTTCACTGCTCTGTCCAAGTAAGACTTTTCTGAGCATCAAACTAGAATGTAAGATCCGTTAGTGGTAGATGATTGCATCTGGGAATGAGCTCCGAACAGGGGGAGAACATGGGCCACATACCATTGGCATATGGTGGGAGAGTTTTGAGTCCTTGGGGAAGAAAAAGCCAGTGGTATCTCTTGAGGGAACCTCTCTGTTTAAGAAGCCGGGAGCGAAAGGCAAACCGTGGGGAGCGTCTTGGGGGTGCACTGGAATGCTGAAAGAAGTAATCTTTGATGTCAATGGCGGCAAATGTCAATCTCGAGGCAGCACTGATGGAGAGAGGCAGAGCAGGCTGAGGAGGACCCATGTCTTCGATGACATCATTGATTTTGTGAAGGTCTTGGAGAAGCCACCATCTGTTTTCAGGTTTTGCAGAATGAAGGCAGAGTGTTCCAGGAGCTTGTGGTTTCAATGATGTGGCCTTTGGCGAGTTGCTCTTCCACCAGGGCATGCAATGCAGCGCAGTTTGACTTTTGAAAGAGGGCCACTGTTAGCCCCAAATCACATTGTCACTTTTCCAGGTGAGCTGGGGGGTCGGTGGGAGGCAGTGCTCTTCCAGTGGCCCCAATCAGAAATCGGCTTTGGATTTGGAGGAAGCTCCTCATTGGGATAGGACATCCTTGTAACTTAGCCCTTAAATTAACTCCCTCTAGCTGAATTATTTTGAGAGAGTTAATCAGGAGTTACATGTAAGATAAACTAAAAGATACAAAAGAGGCTCTTTGTCTTTATTTTTTCTTTGGGTAGCTTTATTTCATCGTGGTCTCAGGGAACAAAGAGGGACAAGGATCTCAGCTAACGGTTTTCTAGGAAAAGGTCAGGGGAGGGTTTTGGCTCTCTGCCAATAAGATGTGGACACGAAGTTTGGGTTAACATGAGAGATAAGACAGGAAGAGGCCCCTGTGGGATCTTCTGCTAATGAGAGATAGAAATTTGGGAAGGGTTAAAACATTCCTTTTACCCCTGGTATTGGGTTACAACAATCCCTACCCACAAGGTGATGGGGGCTCTGACCATGAACAGATTGAGCGGTTGCCAACTTACCTTCAGGTCAGCCGATGACAACATTGTTTCTGCTTTGCATGGACATGGTGGCGTCATCAATTCAGAAATCATGCCAGCTACTGGTTTGCAGTTCCCAGTTGGATGGCCATTCTGAAGCGAGTGATGATGGTGATATCCGCTCCGGTGTCGATCATTCCTGGTCTGAGGATCCTCTCACCTTCTTGGGAGGATGTTGCATTTAATGATGGGTTTCTGCGATCCCATGATTTGCACCACAGTAAGGTAGGGTTGAGGGGATCTGTTCATTGTAATTCTTTGGGAGCAGGAAGGTTTTTACTTGGAGTTGGTGTGTCCTGTGAAAGGAAAAAAAGTTGTGTCTGTGCAGTAGAAGTTGGACAGAGATTTCCAGATTGTACAGTTTGAATCTCTGGCAAAACAGAAATTTGCTTTGGGCAGTGGTAAGGGTCACCAAGTATTAAAATGTCCCAACGCCCACCTGGTGGTCCACATTTTCCTGTGGGAACATGGTAGAAACTGTCATCTGTGAAGTTCAAAGACCACAGCGTTTACCAACTAGCTCCTAGTTCCCCATCTGAAGCGCTCTGTACGTTGGATCCTCTTGATATGTTCTGGAATTTGACTGATTTTCATGGGTGGGACAGTGTGGGAGATGGCCTTTGATTTGATGTCGTGGCGTTGTGCCATTATTCCCTCTGCACAGTTTTTGGAATCTGTGGGTACTTTTGCTGTTTTGGGGTTTTATTATGGTTGGTGTGAGGGTATTGAATTTGTGGCTTTTTGGGGGCAATTTTTTACAAAATGTTCAAGTTCCCTACAGTAGAAGCAGTGGGCATTTTCTTTGGAGGTCACTGCTGTAAAAGCCTCTGTGCCTCCTTCAGCAATACCTTTGGCAGCTGCCTGGGCTACTGTATGCAGGTTTCCACCATTTGTTCAATGGTGGCTTCTGTGTCGAGAGGCAAAGGACCTTAGGATAGTTTACATTGTTCATTTGCATTGCTCATAGCAAGTTGCATAACAGTTCTTTCTAGATTGCCTCTCACGGCTCTATTTGTTTTCAGAGCATCTTTCAGTCTGTCAACAAATTTGATAAAGCTTTCATCTATTTTTTATTTAACATTGGAAAAATGCAGGGTGGGTGTGGAGTCATCTGGTGTGAGAAGCAAGGATGTCTTTGCTGCATTTGCTATATCTTGTAATGTGTCTTTTTGGCGAAAGTGTCAAAGCTTGTTCTGAAGGCTTTGATGAAATTACCTTCTCCAGCTAATTCTTCAGCTGTGAAATTTGGGCGATTTGCATCTTTTGCATAATTATCAGATAATGTTTTTAACTTTTTTTCCAGTGTCTTTCCCATAGCATATATTCAGCGTTTGTGCCAGATTTTTTACATCACGTGGTACTAAAACATATGCAGAAAAAAATTGCCTTTAAAAAACTTCTTAAAAATTTGAGTGTTTCTCCCATGTTCCCTTGCTATCCTGGATAATTCTGTCAATTGTTTTGGCATAAAATGCTTCCCATTGAGCATTATTTGTGACACGTCCTCTTCTGCTTGGTATATATGAAGGAGATAGGGTATGGCACCCGAGCAGGAGGGGCAGGAGGGCAGCACACCTTCAATGCATCCCCTGGATGAAAACAGTGTGCATCACGTCATCCCTTGCTCTCCACCCAGGACCACACCTTATATCTCCTCTTCAGGAGTGCCCAGTTGCAGCATCATCTCCTGTAGGGCCAACACATGAGATGAGGTCTGTGAGACCCATGATCACCTGGTGCCAACAGTGGCTTTATTTTGTATTTTTTCCCTTTTCACAAGATAAAATCCCACCAGGTGGCCAATACCCTGGATTGTATTTCACGAAGGTTAGTCCTACCAGCTAAGAGTAAGTTCTTCTACATTATCTTGACAAAGTGCACTCGGACCAAATATGTCCAGGCCTCAGACCCATCTTTGGTCACTGACTACCTCTTCCATGTCCCCCATCAAGCCCCATGTCCCCCATGGTCTCTGCCATGTCCCAAGATCTCAGGGGACGCCTCCACCTCCTCGTCCCCACAGAGTGCCCAGCCATCATGCCCTGCTCTCTGTGGGACACCCATCGCCTACCGGGGCACCCGGAGCTTGCTGCGGCCCCCGCTGGTTCGGTGTTTCTGCACCACACCCCTGGAGCGGCTCAGCCCTGCAGGACCTTGCCGGCACCTAGCTACGCCATAAAGGGACATGCAGCGCTTCCACCAGGACACCCTGCCAGAGGGACTGAAAGTAGGTCATGCCTCAAACAGGGATGCAAAGAAGTTTTTGCTCATTGTAACAAAAGCTGTACCAAGGAGCTATAAGCAGAGAAGGCTCACTGAGAGATATCTGACTGGGGCTTTGGACTGAAAGTCAAACTGCTGAGATTAGATAAAGGGGCAAACCCATTCTTCCAATCACCTGAAACAAACAGGTAAACAAGGGAAAAGAATGTGAGCCAAACCCAGCAGGAGTCACTAAGAATAATCTTTGGCTTCAGGGTGGGGGATGCCGCAGCCCACAGACCCATTTGCTAGAAGCAGGTTTGCACAGACTTCCCCCCCCAAAGCGAGGGTGGGGAGGAACTTTCAGTGTGTTGTAACCTCTGTGCAGGGGGCAGTGAACCCATCCTCCCATTACACAAACTGCCCATGGAAACCCCCAGTCCCAGGAAGGCCACATCCACGGGACATCCATGTGAGAGAGCAGCTGAGGTGATGCCTTAATCCACCAGGATCCCTCAAGGTGCTCCCCAGAGTCATTCCTGAAGCCTTGCACCACTGGACTGCGCATGATACAACAAACCCAGAGTCTGTTGTAAGGAGCAATGTAGAGCTGCTCTCGCCCAGGGAGGTGTCTTGAAGGGGGCCACGGGCTGCTGCCGAGGGGGTGAGCAGCAAGGCCAGGCACACACAAGGGAATTGCTGTGCATTGCCTGCGACTGGGCAGGAGCTGGCTGGGGCAGAGGCAGAGCTCAGCTGGCCTTGGTGCCTGCAGGAAAAGTCAAAAGAACCCAAAGAGCACTCCATGGCTGTGCTGGAGACCAAGGCAGGAGGAGGAAATGCAGGGCTGCTGCAGGATGGGGGAGGGATTTAATTCCAGCAGACACCTCAGTGCAGCTGATGATCCCGCTAATAATGCTGGTCCCTATTTCGAGACTGGAGCAGAGCCAGTCGGGGGCTGTCAGAGACCTGCAGCTTGCAAGGTGCTCTGCTTTCCCTCAGCTCCCTCTCTGAGAGATGCCAATCCCAGCTCGGCACCTCAGGGCACTGGGGCCCTACAAGTGGCATTTCACCTGTTCATGGGCAGACAACTGATGTCCTGCCTGCGCCAAGGGAAGCACAGGTTTAATACTTGCACACTTCATAATATGCAAGCACCTAGGTCATTGGAGTATGTCCTGGTTTAGGGCAAATTTGGGAGGAAACTCCAAAGGGATCCCTCTAGAAAGCAGGTCAAGCCCTCCCCACTGCTTCAGGAAAATATTTCCTTGGAGAAAAGTGGAAAAAACTTGTTTATTTAACAAAGCAAAGTATTCCACAAGCATAAGAGAAAAGAATAATACAAAACAATAAAACCTCTCACTGTTCTGGAAGAGATGGCAGATTCAGAAAGTCCTTTTTGTGGATGTAGCTTGGCTCACTCAGTCTTTTATCAGTTCCTCTGGTGCTGGAATGCAGCGTCCCAGGCCCCAGTGGGTCACAGGTGTGAGCTCCGGTGTTCTTCTGAGTTTTCAGTCCAGAGCAGGTTCGAACATTTCAAGAAAAAGAAAAAACCACAGTCCAGGGAACTTCATTGCCTCAGCTAGCTAAAAAATACTGACTGAAAACACAGGAGAGCTCTGTCTTGCTGTCTGTGCATGCTGCAGACAACACAGTCAGGAGAAAGGAAAGCTGAAGCTCTTATCTATATATTTTATAAACAACCGCCTCAGACATTCCGCTGCTTCTCCTTCTCCACCCACTTCTCTCTCAAATCTTGTTTTAAAGGTGCAAAAGTTATTTCTGGAGGCTAAACGGATGGGGAAACAATTCAACATGATAAAAGTCATCCCAAGGACAAGATATAAAGCTGAGTTAAATGGTGTTAAGTGTTGTTCTTTTCCTAAGTTAAGTTTAATATAAGTTATAAGCTGGAGTTAAATACTGTTAAGTGTTATTCCTCTGTTAAATTGTTATAGGTTATAATTGAGGTTAAATACTGTTTAGTGCTGTTCTTTTGCTAAATTGTGAAGATTAAGGTATAAGTTAAGGTCAAGGTATAGAAGTTAAGTCCTGTTAATTTTGAGCTCTGTTAGGCTTTTATGCCGCATTCCTTTTATCCCTTGCCCTCACTGTCCTTTTGTCACACCCACCTGAGCACAAACACAGGGACAGTTCTCTGTTCATTTCTGGTTTGATTGACTGGATTTTGTTTGGTTTTGTTGTTGCTTTGTTTCCTTGGTGTGCCTGAAGTGTCCAGTCAGGAGTAGGGTGACTCTTGCCAAGGGAACTTTGTCGTGCTGTAGCAATATTTAATCTGGTTTTACTGATCCCTTGCTGGGGATTTTTTAAGTGCTCTCACCCCTGGTTCATAAGAGGGTGAAGGAGCCCTGGCCCAGGCTCTGGCCCTGGGGACGCAGGGACGCTGCCGAGGGGGTTCCCCTGTCCCCTGTGCCACCCCAAGGGCCCCAGCCCCACATCCCGATGTCAGGCTCTGGGGGTCAATCTCGTGGAACATCCTCTGGGGGAGGCCTGCGGCACAGGGGCGAGGGGGACCTGGGGGGACAGGGGACCCCACTGTGCACGAGCAGCGTTGGACTTCTCTGGGGGGAACTGTGAGGGGGGCCGGGCAGAGTAGCCTCCCAGTGACCTCCATACAGCCCTGTGATGTCACACAGCCCTTGTGATGTCCACACAGCCTGTGATATCATACAACCCCGTGTGATATCACACAGCCCTTGTGATGTCACTCATGAACTGTGATGTCACACCACCCCAGTGATGTCACACAGCCCCTAGCGATCTGTGAAGTCACAGTCATTGCTGTGATGTCACACAACTTGCTGTGGGATGCCACACGACCAATCTGTGATGCCACAGCCTTCTCCATTAATCCCACAACCCTCTGTGATGTCACACAGCCACACTGTGATGGTAGAACAGATGCCACAGCTGTTACAGTATAGGGTTGTGGAGCCACAAAAGGACACAATAACATGACACTCTCTCTTGCATGGTGCAGAAAGAGAGCAACTTATTGAAAAAAACCATGGTTTTAAATAAGAGTTTTGCAAAACAAATTAGAAAAGATTCATTGGTCAAGAAGGGAAACTACCTCTTTTCCCAGAGCTTTCATGTGGATCCAACAGGTGTTTATCTTTTTGTTATAGTGCTTTCTCTTATGTTTATATTAGAGAAAGGTCTCTAGCTTGGAAAAAAACCCTATCTGAACCTGGGAAAGTTAGACAGGAAAAATCCTCCAAGATTTTTTCCCTTGGCCTAATAACAGCCACATGCAGCCTTCTCTGTGACATCACACAGCTGCTCTGTGATGTCACAGCCTGCTGTCAATGATATCACAGAGCCACCCTCTATGATGGCACAGTCTGCTCTGTGACCTCACAGCCTATGATGTCACACAACCAACAATGCTTCCACAGCCGACTCAACAATATCACAGCCTGTTCTGTGATGTCACAGCCAATCTGTGACCTCACACAACATCACCTGTGCTGTCTCACAGAGCCCTTCCTGACTTATCCTGGCTGCTCTCTGGCTCCATGACACAGCCACAAGAGGCGTTTTGGAGGTTGGGGGTTGTTCCTTACTTTTCCTCCTCTTTGGAGAATTTTTTCCATATTATGCTAAGAAAGCCTGCCTGGCTACCCAAGCTCTCCATGCCTAAAGACAAAGGGATGGGGTGAGGGGGCTGTCTCCCAGCTTTACGGCTCCCCTGGCAGGGTCTTAGGGGAGCCCAGGGACTGCTCGTTTTGAGCCAATGCCATCTGAACACTGGGAACAAGGTTCTCTGTGATCGAACCCTGCTCTGCTATCTCTTCTGCTCCAGCCTCCTACCTCTGAGCACACAGCTGAGCACCAAGACCCACCGCAGGAGAGCTGAGGGAGCCTTCCTCTGCCCTTCTCCACGCCTGGGACACAGCGCTGCCGCTGCCATCTCCCTGCTCCCTCCTGCTCTCCGCGGCTATGCATGAGGCCCTGCCCGCTCTCCACGGGGACCGTCTTGCAGGAAGAGAGTGTCTCTTGACAGCGGACTGGAACTGAGTTATTTGTTTGTTGTTAATTTTCATAGCTGCTGTTGTTTCTGTTTATTTGATTAGATATATTAGTAAAGAGCTGCTATTGCTACCCACATATCTCTGCCTGAGACTCCCTGATTCAAAAGAAATTACAGTAATTGGTCGGGAGGGATTTACATTCTCCATCTCGGGGAAGAGTTCGTGCCTTTCTTGGCAAAATACCTATCCTTCAAACTAGAACACATTTTGGCAGCCCAATGTGGGGCTTGAGGGCATTGAGAGGAGGGTGGAAAAAAAGGAATAACAGCTCTTGAGTAACCCTAAGGTTTACGTGTGTTAGGTGGCATCATGTTGTCCAGCTTGATCTGGCTTGGGCTCCATGTGATCACAGATACATTTCTCCCATTTGCATGCCCTTATTTGAACATGGGTCCCGTCACCAAAATTACTGTAGCTATTATCCGATTCATTTTGGTGGGTTGATCACATCAGGAATTAATGTTTTAAAAATTTTTTTCTGGAAAGTGGCCACATGGATCCAGAGCTATTATTACTCTAACTGTGTTTCTGGGATTACTTTGATAATGGTCCTTACTGTGAGGGAAGTGATGGCAGGGGCAATTTTATCCCAACCCATCACCCAGTTTTTGAGTTCACCCCACCAGTTTTCAAAGAGTTCAGATCTGCTTTAAATGCTAATGATATCATACAGTGGCTGGTGCTGCTGATATGCTTGTTCTATTTAGCATTCAGAGATGAGGAATATTGGCTTGGATAACAGCCCTGATACCTACCCAAGGAAATAGGGGAGTGCTGCCCAGAGCCTGATCCTACTCAAGAGACTAGGGATGCTGCCCCAGAGCCTGACCCTACCACAGGGACTAAGGATGCTGCCCAACAGCCTGATTGTGCCCCACAGCCCACCACAGAAAGGAATCACCTAGAATGGGTGGGGGGTTCTACTGAGGGAGATGCATGACATGGGCCAGATGTTGAAGGAGCACTTTTCCCCAGCTGGTGAGAAACTCTCCCCTGCCCAAAGAGGGAGAGTCAGATGGTGCTGCAGTGGAACCTACAAGCGTTACATATGTCCAGGTTCCAGCTGAACCCATGGGAACAGCCACAGCCAGCAGCAGTCGCCCCTATGGAAACTAGAAATTCTAGAGATTAAAACAAGGCACCTAGATAATAAGGATCAGCAAGGAGGTCCTCCACAACCAGCAAAGGGGAGCCAGAGGATGAGATCATCACCGAGTCCCTCTCATACCAAAGTCTCAAGTAATCTGTGAAAAGACATTGTACCGCCGGGGGCCATGAGGCTTTTACAACCTGGTTACTTTGGGTCTGGGACCTTATGGGAACAGGTGTGCAACTAGATGGTACAGAGGCAAGGGAATTTGGGATCCCTGACCCAGTACTCAGGTGAGGACCAGATATTCATAAAGGGAGCAAGGTCTCCCCTTTCCCTCTGGGACCCGACTTTTAATGTTCCATATTCCCATCCCTCTCCCCATTCCTGGTTCTAGTCCTCATCCCTGTCCCATATTCTGGGTCTGGGACCTGTTATAGATAAAAACGAGATCAAGTCAAATTAAATATGATCAAAATAAAGCGATATTTGTTTGCAACCAAAATAGGGGTCCTCGATAGCCACAATCAAAAAGAGACAGTGCCAAGCCCAGGATGCGAGCTGGGTGAACACTACTCTGATCGATCTCTATCGCGCCAGATCCCCAATGTTCACAAAACCGCCTTAGTCAGCCCAGTTTTTTATACAGTTTTTTCCTAGCCTGGAGCAGAGGTCTTTGTTTCCTTTTGTACGTTCGCATATTCATGTGATTTTCTTTCTCTGCATTGGGCTGGACAAAACCATGTACTGGGAGATGATGAATTCTGATGAAGGCAGGTTTTGGTTTATGAGAAGATGGTATTGAGATGTATCTTGCAGGTCTTGGTTTATGGGAAGCTGGCATTGAGATGCATTTTCCCGATGGCTCTGGTTATCTTAATCCGCGGGTGCTTGCCGAGCTCATCGTTTGGGTGTTCCCTGGAAGGTTCCCGAAAGAGCTCCACTGCAGCCACGATCTATTTTCTTGTTAATCTGGGCTGTCTTGCTTTTGTTGGCTGTTACACTGCTGTGATGAAGCAACCTGTGTCTTTTTCATCCCTGCTTCTCTTTTTGGTTTCTGAGTTTTCTTTATTATTTTATTCATACAAACATTGCTCATTCTACATTAATTTACAACTTTACATGAATTGCATTATATCATATATTACAATCCTCCTTCTACAGAAACACATTAATTAGAGTGTCTCATTTTTTTTCCTTTTTAGTCCTCTTGAGTTCTTCACTAATGTACCACTCTTCTAGTGATTTTTCTTGGTACTCCCCATAAACAAATCTATCCCTCTCTACTGGTTCTTCAAACTTAGCCAATGCTTCCACTTCACCTTCTTCTAATTTCATTATTTTTGGATGTCTTGTTTCCCTAACTTTCCTGAAGCTCACTCGGGTCCATAGGCATAGCCGCGGTTTGCATACCCTAATACGACTGAGTGTATTAACTTGATGAAACATGGCATTGAACAAGGTAGGAATATGACCCTGGCCACAGAACATGCTACAAAGAACACCATCTTTTTCCACCAGGCCCCTTCAAATAGCTCGTCCCACCAAGATGCCTGGAGGATAGAATTCCATTTTTAACCTTCCTTTCTTATTTCTGTAGCTAAGCCCCTTATGGTTTCCCCATAATGCGTCAATCTCTATATAACATTCTGATTAATTCAATTTTTCCACATACCCCTCCTTCTTCCAGCTAACAAATAATCTAAAGCTATCCTGTTCTGATATACAAAAGCCTGCATTTGGGAATGTTGTTTGGCTAGTAATTCTAGAGCATCAGAGGTATGATTAGACACAATTTCTACTGTGGCTTGCAATCTAGTAATCTATTTAGTAAGTGTATGGGAGTTCTATAACCCCAACTCCCATCTTGGGCCCGATGCAGCAGGGCCATAATATTCCTAGTATTCTCTCTGCAGGCCATTCCTCCCCATCCCAAGTTTGGCTGCCACCCACATTAGGAAATTTCTTTTTCAATTCCCTCTTTTCTCTGTTTAGGGTTTCATATAAGGGTGCCCCTAATAGACCACTTTCTTGTCTGGGTAAAGTAAAGAAAAGCGGATTGTATTATTCCTAACGTGCAGGACCCTTTCCATTTCCTTGGTAGTTTGCTACAGGCTTTCTTCCCACATACCTAGTATATTCCATCCAGGGCTTTCCATGTGATATCTGTATTTTCTGGTTTGGCCCAGTAAATACTTAGTTCTCCTAGGTATTGGTAGGGGTTAGCTCCAGAGCCTTTGTTCCAACGTGGTCCAATTTTATCACTCCATTCGCATGATTCTCTCTTTTCAAGACTCCAATACCAAGAAGGGGGTTCTGGTTGCCAGATTTTGCTTTTATTATTTGAGTTCACTGTGAGTAGATATGCACAGAGTGTATCCTACTACTTCAGTGTATTCTTTTCGATCCCGACTAACACAAATTGTTCCAATTACTCTTTTGTCTAGGACCCAGCCTTCAGGTCTTGAGTGTTTTTGAAATTATTGTGTTATCCCATTTTAGGAGCTGCTCTGGAGTTAAGCTCCCTCATCTTTCCAAGGCCATTTTTCTGCTGATCTCAAACCCCATAAAATCCAACAATTTGACAAACCCTAATTCAGTGGCAATTTCCTGCATCAGATCGATAAACAAATTTTTTGTCTGACACAGGCAACTCCCAATCATTGTATTATTTCTCTAATTGATCACACTGTTCGCTCAAGGTTCTTAATCTCTCCTGCTCTATTCTGCTTTTTCTCATTTCTGATTCTTGTCTCTTTGGCTCCTGGGCTACCTGCTTTATTTTACTTTCCCGATCTATGCCTTCCTTATCCCATGAAGAGCAGAAAAAGTTATCAAATTGTAGACACACCCTGTCATCGTTTTTCTTCCAGTAGGTTGATGATAACTGGCTCACTATTGCCTGTCAACTTATTTTCATATTTTAAATTTTTGCCCATCCAGTAAGTTTTACCTCCTATGATGCACATCTTTAACTGGGTATAGTCGTAGCATAACTGATTTACTTGAAAGTAAGCTCACGAACACCAATTTCTTTTCCCTCCTATCCAAATGGTGCGATTACATTCATCATATGTGGGAATCGATCACGGATTTTGTATCCCTTTTATGTCTGAGAGTCTCTGACTGGCCAACATCAAATTTCATCTTTAAGTCATAGCAGATGGTTTTTCCATTTAATTTACGCCTAGCATATCCAGTGCTGTTAAAGGTGCAGTATTCATTCTCTTTATTATGGGTGCAGTCGACTAGGGCAAGGTATGTTGGAGAGTTTGTCTCCTTTTGTTCCTTTTGGATGTGCCAGCATTCCCACATTCATCACTTAGGCCTTGTCTCACAAAGCCTGGTGAATTCATTGGGGTCACATTAGTCGCTTGGCACGGCTAGGCTCAGGCCGTTAGGATTCCCCACATGCATACCCATCTGCCTTTGCCTACGCTCACTGGGGTGCATCCAGCGGCAAAGGTAAGCCATTTTCTTGGCAGCAGGTGTATCCTTCTCGGGGTCCACAATCAGACCAAGCTGCATACCTTCTTTTAAAGGTGCCCCACCTCAATAGTCTGACTGTGTCTATTTCGAAGGTACTCTATTTGACCTTGACACTTTCGATCACTAAGATCTTAGCCTCGGGAGGTTAATTTTCCTCTTTCATTGTGTTTGTACACAAAAGTACCAGGTCGGTGAGTCCAATTCAATTAAGTTTAAATTGGTGACTAGTATTAAGAACTGGCTAGTCAGAGACAGCTTCTCTTCTAAACATTTAGTACATAGACTTTTAGGTCAATACCCCCCTCTACAATGTGCAACCCAAACTTTATGACAGTAATTACACTTAAAATGGACAAATGGATAACATTCATCCTGTAAACATACAACATATACGATCTCTGTTCATTTACTTGGTCGTTGCAATTTTATCTTTTAGGTCTCTGGGGGAGGCAACTTTCTACTCGGGTGTTTCTTCCCTTGGCACAACCCTCTTCACTCGTGAAGCGTGGGGTCCAGACTTTTCTGCCATTCGAACTATGTGGTTCCTTTTTCTTGTGTGTGTTCTTCATGCATGTAGAATTTTGTGAGTGGAAAAAATTTCACCGTGGCTTTTCCAAGAGATCCGGGACCCATTTATCCCCCTTTCGATTGTGGCACTGTTTTTTTTGCTAGAGATTCTGATTGCTTCCGAAAATTATCGTGATTCCGCCAGGCAGCTGAATTTAGCGGGGCACCTCCCTGAGCAGAGGGGGAGCCTTCTTGAACCCAGCAATCAGAATCACATCGGGGTCAGCAAGACTGTTATAGATAAAAAACAAGAGCAAGCCGAATTAAATATGATCAAAATAAGCGATATTTATTTTTGCAACCAAAATAGGGTCCTCGATAGCCACAATCAAAAGAGACAGTGCCAAGCCCAGGATCGGCGCTGGGTGAACACTACTCTGATCCGATCTCTATCGCATCGAATCCCCCAATGTTCACAAAACCGCCTTGGTCAGCCCAGTTTTTATACAGTTTTTCCTAGCCTGGAGCAGAGGTCTTTGTTTCCTTTTGACGTTCGGCATATTCATGTGATTTTTCTTTCTCTGCACTGGGCTGGACAAAACCATGTACTGGGAGATGATGAATTCTGATGAAGGCAGGTTTTGGTTTATGAGAAAGATGGTATTGAGATGTATCTTGCAGGTCTTGGTTTATGGGAAGCTGGCATTGAGATGCATTTTTCCCGATGGCTCTGGTTATCTTAATCACGGATGCTTGCGGGGCACTCATCGTTTGGGTGTTCCCCTGGAAGGTTCCCGAAAGAGCCATCTCCCTTGCAGCCACGTCTATTTTTCTTGTTAATCTGGGCTGTCCTGCTTTTTGTTGGCTGTTACACTGCTGTGATGAAGCAACCTGTGTCTTTTTCATCCCTGCTTCTCTTTTTGGTTTCTGAGTTTTCTTTATTATTTTATTCATACAAACATTGCTTATTCTACACTAATTTACAATGTTACATGAATTACATTACGTCATATATTACAGTCCCGTAGTCCCACTCCCTGTTCCCACTCCAGGTCCAGAATTCCTGCACTCAGGCCTCATTCCCTCCCCAGTCACCAATTCCCCTTTCCCCATTCCCGCTCCCTGTCCAGTATTCCCAATCCCATTCTTTATAATGTTCCCAATCCTGAAATCTCAGTCCCTTTCCCAATTCCCTGTCCCATAGTCATGGTCCCTTACCCCATTACACGCCCCCATTGCCAGTCTCTGTCCATATTCTTGTTTCCAGTGCCGATTTCCGCTGCGGTTCTCCATTACTGTTCCGTATTCCCGGTCCCAATAAAGATCTCACACCCATAAACCCAATCCCTGTCCCTATTCCAGTTCCCAAATTCCCGTTCTCTGCCCCCATTCCAGATCCCTGTCCCCATTCCCTTTCCCTGTCCCTGTTTCCTGTCCCCATTCCTGGTCCCTGTCCCCATTCCTGGTCCCTGTCCCCATTCTCGGTCCCTGTCCTCATTCCCGCTCCCTGTCCCCTCTCACCGGACACCGCCGCCATCGCTCCGTTCCCCTCACAGCGCTCGCGTGACTGCAGAAACCGCGCGCTACTCCCGCCCACCAATCCCAGCACGCGATAACTCCGGGATTTGAATAACCAGCGCCCTCGGCTCTGGCCCCGCCTTAACACCGGCTGCAGCGCCTCCATGCAGCTCTTTGCTCCCAGTTCCAGCCCAGTGCTCCCAGTAAGAGCGGCACTGACATGGAAAGCACTCCCAATACCTGCCCAGGGCTCTCAGCATCACTAACGCTAGCCTCTGTCATTCCCAGTGCTCCCAGTATCTCTCGCAGAGCTGCACGGGCCGCAGCCCCTCTGCAACCCCCCAGGGCAGAGCACAGCTGCTTTGGGGTGTCGGCATCTGCCCGGGTGGCACTGAGAGCAGAGGAGGAGCTGGAGGAAGAGGAGGGTCTGGAAGAGTAGGAAGAGAAGCAGCGGGGGGAAGAGGAGGGACACAGGACGAGTAAGAAGAGGAAAGCAGAAGGAGGCAGGGAGGGCGTTTTGGAACCACTCAGTTCCACTGCCCGTCTGCTCAGCCTTGTTTTCCCCCCAAACCAGGATTTCCCATTCCCAAACCTGGCCCTATGGAGGAGGGAGGAGGAGGAGGAGGCCGTGAAAAAAGAGCAAGATGGCTGTGAGCCCCAGGCAGGTGAGGGAGGAAGTCAGTGCCCCTTTCACCCTGTGTCCTTCTCCATCTCCCAGCCCAGCACGGCCCGGCTGCAGCACTGCCATGCTGCCGGCCCTCCTACTGGCAACAGCTCTGGGGGGATCTCCTTGCTCTTCCCTCTGGCACGAAGGCAAATCCCATCCTCTCCTTGTCCATCCTCCCCAGACAAGGGAGCTGGGCACAGACACCAGGGAGGACAAATCCCCACAGCACAACCTTGGGCAGAGGCCGTTTGCAGCAGCTCCACAGCGCAGGAATGCAACCGGGAGGAAAAACCCCGCAAATCCTGCACCAGGAGGGGCTGCAAACGCACAGCCCGGGAATCCCAGCAGGAAAGACCTAGCCTGGGCCATCGGGGGCAGTCAGAGCTCGGAGCTGGGGCTCTGTGAGCCCCTTCACCATGGGTAGAAGCCCCACAAATGCTTGGAATGTGGGAAGAGGTTCACTCTGAGACTCAACCTCATCAAACAGCAGAGAATCCACACAGGGAAACAGCTCTACAAGTTTGGGGAGTGTGCGAAGAGATTCAGCCACAGCTCAAGCCTGAATCTCCCATCAGAGGAGCCACCCTGGCAAGTGTGATAAATTCAGGAAGCACTTTCAGACCAGCTCCAATCTCCTCAGGCATTATCCCACTCACACAGAGGAGAGACCCTTCTGCTACCCCGACTGCGGGATGGGATTCAAGCACGACTCCAACCTCGTCAGGCACCGGCACATTCACACCGGGGAGAGGCCCTATGAGTGTCCCGAGTGTGGGAAGAGCTTCTCACAGAGGTCTCACTTGACCAAACACCAACAGAGTCTCCACTGAGGGAAGCCCTGTGAGTGCCCTGAGTGTGTCAAGACCTTCATGCACTGCTCCAGCTCCATCCCCCATGGCAGGATCTGTGCTGGATGATCCCCAGTGACCCCCGGTGGGCAGAGCCCCGCTGAGCCCTGGTGCCACTGATCCGTGTTGGGAAGACACCTGGCTGGGGGCTCCACATCCTCCTGGCTTCCTGTGGCATGGATTTTCTTTTCATTTGTCTTTGTCCTTCCCAAGCACCTAAAACCAGAGTAAAAATAATGGCCTTGAACTAAGACATCGTTGGGTACATGGGGGGAGTTTCCAGGGCATATGGGGGATGCTAGGTTCCAGGGATTTGGGACGTCCTGGGAGGGACTTTGAGGTTGCTCATCCCAGGCCCAGCAGCTCTGGCTGCACTGGGAGACCCTGGTGGAGGTTCTGGGGCAGCTGATGAAGGACCCCCTGATGTGACACTGCCCCCATGTCCCCCTGACCCGCTCCTGCTGTCCTCTGTCCAGGATCCCCCTCTCCCTGCTGTCGCTTCCCTTGCCACGAGCCCATTTCCATGTCACCCCACTCTCACTCCCGTCCTGCTCCCATCCCATGTCCATATCCCAGTCCTGCTCTCATTCCCTCTCCCTATACCATATTCTCTGCCTGCTTGCCATTCCCATGTTCCCAGTCTCATATTTGCTGTTCTGTTACTTCTCTTGTGTTTCTGGTCCCGCTCCCATTCCCATCTTTGTATTTCTGTATTTCCTATCCCGTTCCCATATTCCCATTTCCAATCCCTGTCCCATTGTCTTATCGCCATCCCATATTCTCTCTCCAATTGCTATTTCCATATTCCCTGTTCTGTTCCCATATTCCCATTATAATTTTCTGTTTTGATTCCTGTTCCCATTCCCAGTCTCTGTCCCTATTCCCAACTCCAGTTGTTGGAGTGTTTAACACAGAAGCCTCTCTGAGTCCCTCCAAGAGAGAAAAGAATGGAAGAATTAAATTGAAAACCTTTTGAGAAATTAAAATACATTAAGCCACAGAAACATGAAATAGAGGTCTAAGGTTTTGTTTAAGGAAGTAGAAATATTAGTTTCCATAGATATGAAGTAGAAATATAAACCTTAGTTTGAAGTAATGAATAATCTGTTTTAACTGCATTAAAATGTAAAAGCCTTAGAATCTGGTTTGATAAAGAAGATGCAGTGAGAGCTCAGAAACAGTTCTAGACAGAATAAAAATATAGTAAGAATATTTTTTATATTCTTCACATAGAACAGATAGGCCATATGAACAAGTTATACCTAAGCGTTCATATTAGAAAACCACAATTCTAATAGGTTTAGGAGAAATGCTTCAGGTTTATGGTTTTGGCTCATTGGGCAATTTGTCAATGAAATCCATCTATTGGACCACGAGCTCTCTCTCGCTCCTCTCCCATTGCTCTCTCTTCCTCCACCCCCATCAACCCCACCACTACCAGCACGTAAGAGAAGAAGAAGAGGAAGATCAAGAAGAAAAGAGCAGAAGAAGAAAGGCCAGGGAGCATCTGCCTCTGGAGACTGTACCAGGCCACAGCTTCGACCTCTTGCACCAGAGAGCTGCTCCTGCTTCCATCGGGACTTTATGGCAGAAAGATTGAACAGGGACTTTAGAGCCTTGGACTCTTTGCCTTTGGAGACTGACATGCCTTCACAATAAACAACTTTACAGCAACCAGCAACTGCTCTGCTCCTTGAAGATCTAAATCCATAAAAAATCCCAACACCCAGTCTTATTCCCAGTCCTGTCCCCATTTCCTGTCCCATTCTCAGTCTCAGTCTCGATCCTGTAGTCGCAGACCCTGTCCCTAATTCCTTGTTCACTTCACACTCTCAGTCTTGTAGTCCAGCTCCCTGTCCCCATTCTATCAGCCAAATTCCTGGTCCCTGTCCTCCTTCCCGGTCTATTCCCACACCTGCTCCCATTCTCAGTCCCACTGCATTATTCCCATTGACATTCCCTGTCCCTGAACACATTCCCTGTCCCTGCCCCCTTTCCTAGTCCCATTCCCAATTCTGTTCCCTATCCCTGTCTCATATTCCAGGACTTGGTCCCTGTTGTGTCCATGTCCCCATGACAAGTGCAGAATTCCCGGTCCCTGTCCGCATTCCCATTCCCTGTCCCCATTCCTGGTCACTGCCCCATTCTAGGTCTGCATTGTTATAAATTTATCTGTAATAAATAGATCAACTCTAATAAATGGAATCAATAAAGAATTTATTGAGCAAGCAGCAGCTAGTGAATCAGTGCTGGGTGTCTGGGGAGTCTCTGCTCCACCAATGGCACGCACCCCACTCCGTGTCAGTCTGTCTTTTATTTTCATCTTCTTCCATGTACGTGCCTTTCAGCATCTTCTCACGTTCTTTCTGCGTCTGCGCAGCCAGTTGCTAGGGAGTCTTCTCCTGGCTCCTGGTGGTTGTGGGGAGGAAGGCCATGGTCTTCTTCTCTTAGCTGTTGTTTGACTTTTTCCTACCTTTTTTTGCAAGCATCCACAAACTGAGCACATACAGGATGTTTGTGGTTATTAGAAACATAATCTTCCAGCTAGCTCAAGCAAGTTTCAGTGGTCTTTTGGCCGTGTTCCCTAATTTAGCAATGTTTGATTAGAAAAGCCTTATACATACAGGATATTTGTGGTTATTTAAAACATAATCTAGCTTAAGTTTCAGTGGTCTTTTGGCTGTGTTCCCTAATTTAGCAATGTTTGATTAGCAAAGTCTCACACATACTCTGTTACAATTCCCCCTTTTTCTTTTTGTCATTTTTGCTGATCAAATCTTTGCAATTCTGCATAGGTCAGTTCTAACCCTTCATCCTGTATAGGCTCATACTGTGCTCTTACCAACATTAAGTGCATGGTTTCCAGCTCACTTTTGACTATTGTAATGATTTTGTTAAAAATACATTGTCCAAATTTCAACACTGAAATCACCAAAATTAGGGGTCCTGCAATAGTGGACAGTAGGGTAGTTAGCCACAGGGAATGGTTAAACCAGGACTCATACCAGCTCTGCTGCAGTTCTCTCTCGTTTTCATTTCTCTAGGCCCCCCTGGTGTTTAGTCATGGTATCCCTAACGACTCCAGTATGGTCTGCATAAACACAACACTGTTCCCTTAGTGCAGCACATAATCCTCATTGCTGTAAAAACATAAGGTCAAGTCCCCTACGGTTTTGCAATACTACTTCTGACAGTGATCTAATGATTTTTCTAGTGCACTGATTGACTTTTCAATTGGAATTAAGTCCTCATCTACAGCTATTCTGAGTGATTGAAACTTTTGGTTCTGCTGCACAAGTGAGGTTATCGCTGTCCCTGCACCTGCAGCTCCTACAGCCATGAGGGTGGCTGTAGTCAAAGTGGTAAATGGTTCTCGTTTTTGTAAATGATGGTTTGGAGAGTTCTAATAATCATACACAAATTCTTCAGGGTGGTATATTATTCTGGGAACAATCATCATTTGTCCTGTTTGGATTATTCCCCCGCCATATTCTCTCTTGGGAGGTTGTCACGATCCGGCTCAACCTGAGGCGAGAGTCGTGATAGTTCATTCGACCCCAGGGTGCAAAAGACAAAAAGCAAAGCGACTCCAGGTTTGTTTAGCAGAAAGCAGTAATACAGTTTATTGTGTGCTAACAATTAAGTTTTGTGATTGAGGGAGAGAGGGAGAGAGGGAGAGAGATGAAGTAAAAAAGGGTAGAGAGGGGAAAAGGATGGGATATAGCTACCAACAGGCGGGACACATCTCGTGGTCATCTGACGAGGCAGCCCTCAATCCGTTGGGGAGAAAGAGATCTCCAAAGTCTTGTCTAAGAAAGTCACTTTTATAGTCCTTTTTCCAAAGTGAGTGGCCTCTGGCCAAAAGGTGGGGAGATTTATGGACTATTGTATGTGGAAATCGTAGTTCCATGACGCAGGTGCAGGGCCAGGGTCGCGATAACCTGTACCCTGCAGCGTGCACCATGACAAGCACCAGGCACAGCTACAAACAGTCCTTGGCCCTCGCAGGCATCCACCTCGGCCAGGCCGGGAGCTCTGGTTAAGGGCAAGTGGTGCAATCTCAGGTCCCAGTCTCTGATGATGGTTGTGAGGCAGATCAGAGAAAACTTCGTACCGACTCTTACAGAGGTATACATTTTTTTGGTTTCCATTCTACACTAAGAACTTTATTTCTTCCTGCTCCTGAATTCCAGTCTGATGCAATCATTTCACATCCCCAGTGTGCACAATAATAGTGTACAGGGCTATTACAATACCTTTGTCTGGGGTTGGAGCTAGGACAGAAATAGAAACATTTCAAATTTGCGCAAGGGTGTATGGGCACTATTTGACACAAAGTGCTCCAGGAGTTGCAATAGTCTGTATCACATGTTGATCTTCTCTTTTAATTAAGGACCACTTAAATGGTTGATGGAGGTTACCTTCTGCCCGCGCTCCTTTTTTTTCATATGCAGCTTAAAATGATTATCAAATACATGAAATAAAAGTGGTGGATTCATTTTCTTAATTAAAATTCCTCTTGCTGGTTCCCGTAATGCTGTAATTTTGACCTCAGTTTCTGTGCCTTCCGTAGGTGAAAAACTGAGGAATTTTGCAGTCGGAGTCAACCGGGCCAAGTTTGTATGGGCCCTTAGGGCTTTTCTGTACTTTCTTCCACTTCTTTATGTTTCTGGCTCCTTCGCCTACACTTTTGCTTAGTGCAGCGAGGTGTACCATCTTCCTGGCAGAGGCATATTCTTCAGGAGTTTGCCCTGTTCTCTCATTCCACCACACATATGCCTCCTAGTTATTAGCTTTCACCTGGTAGGTATTACAAGGGATTTTAGGCACAGTGGTTCTACAAATTATCTGTACAATTTCTGGATGGGATTTATGAGGTTTGTTTTCATGAATGCACCCTTTTTCAGGATTTATTCTCCGGACAAAAATGTCCCACCAAAGTGGAGTATCTGGAATCACCTGACCAGTAGCAACCAATTGCTTTAAGGCCTGTTCAGTTAGTTTTCCTTTCTCTTTTATAACATTGTACACAGTGGTCAGATGGGATGTACCTATACCTGCAAGGAGTCCACCAGTTTTCCTTACAAATTTTACACCTTATGCATGCGAAAGAATAACATATGCAATCTTTTTCCAGGACATAATATGGTATCAACTTGATTCATTAGTTCTTTTATGCAGTTTAAGCTTCAGTGTCTCTGGGTTTCCCCAGCATTCCCACTGCTCCTCAGGGAGGGGTCCTTTTACTCGAGTGGCGGGCATCCACCACCATTCAGCAGTTCAAATGGCAGTTTCTGTGGTGAGTGAGACAAGATAAGGTCCCTCCCAATGGAGGGTCAGTGAGGTGTCTTTCTATGTTCTAATTAAAACTCTATCCCCTGGTTTTATGTTGTGGATTGCAATCTCAAGTGGAGGTCTTTGCACCAGGAGGCCCTTGTTTAACAATTGACCTCGTCAAACCATGAGTTGGTTTAAGTAACATACTGTTGGAACAGGTGATTTTCAAGTATGAGATGGTCTCTGGGAATGTCTAGATCTTATGGCATTCCATACAGCATTCCAAAAGGGGAAATTCCTACATCAGCACAATGTTGAGTTCTGATAAGGCTAGTGGGAGACACTTTACCCAAGACATCTTAGTTTCCATGGTGAATTTGGTTAGCTGTTTCTTTATTCCCCCGTTGACCCTTTCCACTTTTCCCAAGCTTTCTGGATGCCAAGGAGTATGATATTCCTATTTAGTTCCCAGGGCAACAAAGACCTCCTTTATTATTGTAAAAACAAAATTAGGGCCTCGGTGCAAATTTATGTTTTTGATGGAGCCATATCTAGGTATGACATATTCGAGTAGTAATTTAACAACTGTCTGGGCCGTGGCCCTAGCAGTTGGGAATGCTTCCACAAAATGAGTCAGATGGTCTACTATCACAATAGGTATCTATACCTTCCTACCTTGGGTAATTCAGTAAAATCTAATTGAATCTTAGTGAAAGGTCGGTGGGCCAAATACCTTCCTCCTAGAGGACGCTCTCAGAGTTGATGTTTATTCACTTTTTAACAAATTATGCAATCACTCACTATTCTTTTTGCAATGTTATATTTCCCTATGCAGGCATTTTTTTACGGCGAATTGATCTCTCAGTGCCTGTACTCCCCAATGGGTTGTCTGATGGTATTTACACATAATGCCTATAGCAGTTGCCTTAGGGACTACTTCTCGGCCATTGGGAAGCTCCCATTTTCCTGCTTCAGCCTCTTTTGCTCCCATTTGTGCTAACTTGTCTTTTTCCTGGACTGTGAAGGTGAACAAATAATGCTTTTTCCCATGTAAGCAACAAAATTTATGTGTAACATCATAACAACTGCAATTCAGGGCATCACTTTTAAAATTATCCCAGCATTCATAGCAGGGAGGTTCAAATAAATCTAGTCCACAAGTTAGACATTTTTCTCGTGTCCATTCTTCTTCACTCACTTTTTCTCTTATTAACAGCAAGGCCGCCTTCTTAGCTTCCTGATTGGCTAGGTTATTTCCCCTAACTAGTGGAGTTAGTCCTTTTGGGTGCCGTCTTAAATAAACTACTGCTATTTCTTCAGGCCCTCACAAGGCCTGTAAAATCTGAATTATTAATTCCTGGTGTATCAATCCTTTTCCCTGTGAGTTTATTAATCCCCTTTCTTCCCAGATTTTCCCAAAAGTATGTACTATGCCAAAAGCATATTTAGAATCTGTATAGATGGTTCCCACTTTTCCTTTTAACAACTTAAGTGCTCTTAAAACTGCGCATAGTTCACAAGCCTGTGCTGACCAGCTAGGACTTAGCGGGCCTGACTCAATTACCTCAAAAGTTTTCCCATTAATTATGGCATATCCTGATTTCCTCTTACCCTCAACTACCGTGGGTCATCTGTCCACAAAAAGTTTTTCTCCAGTTTCTAATTCCTCTTCCTCAAGATCTGCTCTAATTTCGGTTTGCTCCTCAATATTCCATAAACAATTGTGTAATAGATTTGGTTGGTTCCTTGTACAAAAATTGGGCCGGATTTTGTAAACTGATTACGTCAGGATCTAATAGGGGTGAAGATATTAGGATCTCTTCATACTTTAAAAGTCTAGCATCGGTAATCCATTTATCTGCTTTTTGTTGTAAGATTCCCCTAATGTTATGGGGAGACAATACTTTCAGTTCTCCTCCAAAAGTTATTTTCTGTGCTTCTCCTACCAGGAGAGCTGTGGCCACCACGGCTTGTAGGCATGTGGGCCAGCCTCTGCTTACAGGATCTAAAAGTTTTGAAAGATATCCTATAGGTTTATTCTTCCTGGCCCAATCCTGTGCTAATACCCCAAATGCAGTTCCTTCATCTATGTTTATGAATAAGTAAAAGGCTTTTCGGACATCTGGTAAACTTAATACAGGGGCATTTACCAGATCTGTTTTAAGAACTTCTAATTGTTTGTCATCATCTTCTGACCAGTTTAGTAACCCTTCTTTTGTAACTTTACTATATAAAAATTTGACCTTTTTACTGTAATCCTCAATCCATTGCCTACAATATCCCAACAGGCCTAACAGTTGTCTCACTTGTCTCTTATTTCAAGAAGCTGGTAGTGATAAAATACCATTGACCCTATCAGGGTCTAAGGTCTTAGTTCCTTTGCTCAACTTGTGCCCCAGATATTTTGCTTCTCTTTCTACAAATTGCAATTTTGACCGGGACACTTTGAGTCCCTGTAAACTCAAATAGTTTAATAATTTGATACTTCCTTGCCTCACTTTTTCCTCATCCTGTCCAGCCAGTAGTAAATCATCCACATATTGGACTAAAATTATGCCTTCATCTAATTCATACTCCCTCAAAATTTGTTCCAGTGCCTGTCCAAACAGGTTAGGAGACTCTGTGAATCCTTGGGGCAACACTGTCCACCTCAGCTGTTGATTTCTGTGTGTATCTGGGTCTTCCCATTCAAAAGCAAAATAATCTCTACATGCTTCCTTCAAGGGGCATGCCCAGAAGGCATCCTTTAAATCAATTACGCTATACCATTGGTTGTCAGGTCCTATTTAACTCAGAAGGGTATAGGGATTTGCTACTGTTATAAATGAGTACAATGGACCATGCGAGATTGAATCAAAATTGAAAAATTTATTGGTCACAGAAAAGCAAAAGTAAAGATCAGCACTGCGCCGGGCGGCAAGGGAGTCGAGCCGAGCTCGCTCCACCAACTGCCGCAACCCCCCCTTTCAGTTCGTCCCTTTTAAGTTGTTTCTGGATTACGTGTTTTTAGTAATTTGCACATGCTCTTCCAGTTGCTAGGGGTCTTTTTCTGGTCTTTTTCTGCCTTCTGGTAGTCGAGGGATGAAGGTGAGGAGCCTCTTTCTCTGTTTTGTCTTGCTAACCCCCCTCCTCCTTATAGGGTGATCCGGCGGTTTCTTGGGAACTTACTAGCACTTAGACATGTGATTTATGCAAGTAAAGCAAAGCGATTAACTCTCAAGGTCTGTCTGGCTAGCAAAGCTAAACAATTAACAGCTTCTTGGCAAGCAAAGTAAAGCAATAAAACAATTTTGCGACATCTTGGCTCCACAGGCCCAGGCGATATCTTTCTCAATGTCTGTCAGGCAAACAAAAGGTTCCTTATCTATCACAACCCCCCCTTTTTCTATATTCTGCTTTTGTTCGCTAAATCTTTGTAATTCTCTTTTACTTAATTCTAAATAGTTTTCCGTTTCTTCTCCATTCAAGGCTTCATATTTTGCTCGTATTAAGATGAGGTGAGCTTCTTCTAACCTACTCTTTACTATGCTAATGATTCTGTTAAAGATGCAAGGGCCAAAGGTGAGTTCTAAAATTAGCAAGATTAATGGTTCTGCTATGGTAGACAACAAAGTTGTTAACCAGGGAGAATAGTTAAACCAAGATTCATACCAACTTTGTCAGGCTTCTCTATCCTTTTTACGTTGCTCCAGTTGTTTTCGGAGCTCAGCCATGGTGTCAATTGCTATCCCAGTGTGGTCCGCATAGGTACAACATTCTTCTTGTAAGCTACACACAATCCCCCTTGCTGTAAAAATAACAGGTCTAATCCCCGCCTATTCTGTAATACAACTTCCGAAAGAGATCTTACTGATTTTACAAGACCGTCTATTGCTTTTTCTATTCTACTTAGGTCTTCATCCACTGAGACTCTAAGATTTTTAAATTCTTGCTGTTGGTTTACTAAAGAAGCTACTCCTGTTCCTACTCCAGCACCTCCTAATGTTAATAATACAGCAACTGTAAGGGCTGTAAACGGTTCCCGTTTTACCAGGTGGTGTCCTGGAGTGGTTTGATGATTATACACATAGTCATTTGGGTGGTATACGATTCGGGGAACTATCATGACCTGAATGCAGTATTCGGATGTTTCGTTGAAATTAGGTATTGATATACAGGGGGTTACCCCTAATGTGTTACAAACCCACTTGGTATTTGCAGCAGGGATTAACCATTGAGCAGGTTTGTGGGAGTCGGTTACAGCCACTTTTACCCCGCAGAGGTGGTCTTTATCTCGAGGTATGTTGCCTATACACCTCCCCTTCCCATTTACCTGCGCCATCGATACCCCTGGGATGCTTTCTTTTCCCCCTTTCCAAAGGCACAAGGAGGGATTGGTCCCATTTATTCTTTTAGATTTTGCTACAGAACCTAAGGCCTCATAAAAGGGTGGATTAATACTGTAACATAACCAGCACTCTTTAGTCAAATTGGGGTATGTACTATTTAACACCCTAAAGGTGGCTTGTAGGATCTTCCACAGGGGCCCTTTACTGGGTTGTGTCATGGCTGTTGTCTTTATTAGCTGTGATTCATTGTTGGCCTCTGTAAAACTTTCTTGGGTTATGTTGTCTAAGTTACTCTGATCCATTATTGTGGCTTTAGAGTCTGTCATTATAGGATTTGGTCCAACAGGCTGAGGATCGTGGGGTATAATTTCCTTCTTTATAACAATATGTCCTCCTCGGTCTTTCCCGGGTTCCCATATTCTAACTCCCCAGAATTTTCCTGCTACCCATCCCGGGTCTTGGGGTTGTGTGACGTTAAGATAGACCCATTTACAAGTGCCGATATAAGTTACCACCCCTGATGGATCTGTCCAGGGTTTTTTACATCCATGTGGACCTCTTTCAACTCTTAAGTACTTATCTTGGATTTGTACTGACCATCCTAGGGAAATTGTTTCACAGCCCCAATATCCACAGTAAAATTCTCCGGGGTAGTTACAGTATGACCTCCCTGGGTTAGATGCTGGACACATGTAGAATACACTATAGGGGCTAGAACCTGTCCTGTCAAGTAGGTCATCCAGAGTTATGTTAAAGCTAGGACTTCCCGAAGTAGTTTGTGTTGGAATTTCTCTCTGACCTTCTCATTTTATAAGTGACCATTTAAACGGTTCGTGGCTTGCATGTACTCCTTTTAGGGACATTAAACAAATTATTCCTAACCGGAGGTAGTAGCTTCCCCAATGCCCGCAACTTGTTTGCCAGTGGTGATTACTATACCATTGTTTTTGTAACCTGTCCTCCCATCGCCTTTGGGTCCCCACCTTTAGTCTCCTCTGTGCCCGTGGGCGACCCACGCCACAAACATTTTCTCCTCTGCCTCACCCATCAACTCAGTTGCAGCAAGCTATGGGGAGTTCCATCTTCTCGGCAGCAAGAGTACTCTTCAGGAGGGGTGTTTGCCCCATGCTTTTTGATGCGTTTAATATACCTGCTCCACTTGCGGGCTTTAATTAGAGGAGTATAGCAACTGATTTCGGGTACCCACCGCCTACACAGGGCAGCTACAGTTTTGGCTACAAATGGGGTAGGTTCGTTAGAGTGGTAGCAGTAAAATTGAGGGTTCACCCCCTTTGAAAAAAATCTCCCACCACTTTTTAGATCCCACTGAAAGGCCTCCCACAGCCACTATGGTGGCTAGGACCTGAGAAGTGAGCCTCCTTTGGCTCCAGTAACAATTGTGACACACCCCCCTAGGGATGTAACCGTTGCGGCAATGGGCCCACCACTCCTCCTTACAAACTAAACAGACAAAGCATACAAACGGATTACAATTTCCCCAGCAGTTTTCAGCATTACATTTGAGTTTAACCTCTGCACTTAGTACACTTTCCCCACCTTCTAGTGGTACCCCTGTTTTTCTGTTTTCTATTGTGAAAGAAAAGTACTGTGGATCCCAAGGTTCACCATCCATGTGGTGTCGGTATATGTTTCATGTCCCAAAAGGAAGTAGAAGAATAAAGTCCTTCAAGGTTGCACTTTCTTCTGCAGTGTTAGCTTTAAATCCCCAGGTGTGCCTCTTACCTCCCACTCAGGATGGCTGGTGAATTTAGACAGATTTACTGGTCCTTTGATCCGGCTTGCGTGAGTCCACCCTTTTTCTGCAGTGCGTACCACTGAATCCGTTGTCAGCAACACCTGGTAAGGTCCCTCCCACTTAGGTGTTATCGGATTTTCCTTCCAACTCCAGACTAGTACCCAGTCTCCAGGCTGAACCTGATGTAATACAAGATTTAACGGTGGTCTCTGAGCCAACATTCCCTTTTCCCATAACTGTTTCCTGAATTTCATCAGGGTTACTATATACTCGTTAATGTATCATTCACTAACGTTTGGATTTGTCTGTGCCCTTTCTAAATTATAAGGCATACCATTTAACATTTCGAATGGGGAAATCCCTAGATCTGCTCGGGGTTGAGTCCGAATATTCAGCAAGGCTAATGGAACACATTTAACCCATGATAGCTTTGTTTCTAGTACCAACTTAGTCAGCTGTTTCTTTATTTCCCCATTCATTCTTTCTACTTGGCCCGAACTCTGAGGATGCCAGGGAGTATGATGTTGCCATTTTATTCCTAATGCTTCTGCTAACTCTTGAGTTACCTTTGATGTAAACTGCGGCCCTTGATCAGAGTCAATTGTTTCTGGTACACCATATCTGGGGACTATCTCCTCTAGTAAAACTTTTACTACTGTCCGTGCAGTTTCTCTTGATGTTGGGAAGGCTTCCACATAGTGGGTGAGATGATCTACTACCACCAAAAGATATTTAATCCTTCCTACCTTTGGCAATTTGGTAAAATCTACTTGGATATTTGCAAAGGGCCGCTTTGCTAGAGGCCTTCCCCCATGGGGTAGTTTTCTGAGGTTACTTCGATTTACCCACAGACAGGTAGGACATCCCTTTGTAATATGTTTAGCTAAATCGTGGAGTTCGATGCTCATGTATTTAGTGGCAAAGTGATCTACCAGCTCCTGGGCTCCCCAATGAGTTTTCTGATGTAACTTATACAGAATTCTTTGAGCTACTGCTTTTGGTAGCACCTCTCGGCCATCTGCTAATATCCACTTTCCTGATTCCTCTGTAACCCCCATCCTTTTAAGTTTCTCTTTTTCCTCATTCGTAAAAATTGTGTCAGTGTTTTCATTGTTATTGACTCCACCCTCATCCCTTTGCCCCCCTTTTTCTTTTAGGACCATCTCCTTTAGTGCTGCCCGTTTTGCTTCCTGATCCGCAGCGTTGTTTCCCCTGCTTCTCAAATCCATTCCTCTTTGGTGTCCCTTTAAATGTACCACTGCTAACTTCCTCGGCCCTCTCAGGGCTTTTAATATTTCAACTATAAGTTTCTGATGTATCAAATCTTTCCCCTGTGAGTTAATGAGGCCCCTTTCTTCCCATAGCTTTCCAAATGTATGTACTACTCCAAATCCATATCTGGAATCAGTGTATATTGTCCCTTCCTTCCCCTCAAGAAGTTTTAAGGCCCTTAATATTGCATATAATTCGCATGCCTGTGCAGACCATGATTTATCTAATGCACCCGACTCTACCACCTGTAAGTTTGGACCTTGCACTATTGCATACCCTGATTTCCTCCTTCCCTCTATTATCCTGGAGGATCCATCCACAAAAAGTTTTTCACCACTTTCTAACTCCTCTTCTTCCAAATCCAGTCTGATCTTTGTCTGCTCCTCTATTGTAGCTATACAGCCATGGGCTAAGAACTCATGCTCTGGCTCTCCGTATAAAAATGCAGCCGGGTTCTGTAGTGTAGTGGTTTCTAACGTCAAATTGGGTGCCTCTACCAGAATTCCTTCATACTTTAGAAGTCTAGTATCTGAAATCCATTTCTCTGCTTTTTGTTGTAATACACTCCGGATGTTGTGAGGGGACATTACTTTAATATTACCATTAAAGGTGATCTTTCTAGCTTCCTCCACCAATAGGGCACATCCGGCCACTATTTGTAAACAGGTCGGCCAGCCCCTACTCACAGGATCTAAAATTTTTGATAAATATGCAACAGGCTTCTTTTTCCCTGCCCAGTCCTGGGTAAGTACCCCAAACGCAATGCCCTCTTCTATATTCACAAACAAGAAAAGTGGTCTCCTCAAATCCGGGAGGCTTAAGACCGTTGCATGGACTAAACTTTCCTTTAATTCCTGAAGTTTTTCTGTGTCCTCCAGACTCCATTTTACTAGTCCTTCCTGTGTTAATTTATGGTAAAGAAATCTAGCTTTACTGCTGTAATTTTCAATCCACTGTCTACAGTACCCAGTAAGTCCCAAAATTTGACGAATCTGTCTCTTGTTCTTTGGAATAGGTAGTGACATAATTGCTTGGATGCTTTCAGGGTCTATTTTCTTCTCCCCCTTCTTTAAATAGTGCCCCAAATATTTTACCTCCTCTTCTACAAACTGAAGTTTAGTTTTGGAAACTTTTAACCCCTTAAGTCCTAGGAAATTCAATAGCCTTATACTTTCTTTTCTCACATCCTCCTCATATTCCCCTGCCAGAAGCATATCATCTACATATTGTATCAGGGTTACTCCCGGTCCTGTTTGATAATCCTGCAAGATTTGTTCCAATGCCTGTCCAAATAAATTTGGAGATTCTGTGAACCCCTGGGGTAACACTGTCCATCTTAACTGTTGCCTCCTTCCGGTATCGGGGTCCTTCCATTCAAATGCAAAGTAATCCCGGCTTGCCTAGTGGAGAGGGCAAGCCCAAAAGGCATCCTTTAAATCTATGACACTATACCACAGGTTATTAGGCCCTAATTTACTTAAGAGTGTATACGGATTTGCCACCACGGGGAGTCGAGCCACTGTGCGTTTATTGATTTCTCTTAAATCGTGTACTAATCGATAAGTGCCATCTGATTTGCGCACAGGGAGTATTGGTGTATTGAAGGGTGACATACATGGTTCTAATAGCCCCTTGCTTAACAGCCTATCTACCTCAGGTTTCAATCCCCGTCGGCCCTCAAGGGATATGGGATATTGTTTTATTTTTACCGGGACCTCTGGATTTTTAATAATCACTGAAAATGGGGCTATTTTTAGCTGCCCTACGTTTCCCGGGTTATACCATACTTCAGGGTTTATTTTTTTCTTCATCTTCTACTCTAAGAGGACAGAGTTTAATTTGTAGATCCTTCTCTACTACTTCTATCTTAATTCCTAGTTCTATAATCATGTCTCTCCCTAATAAATTATATTCAGATTCTGATACCAACAAAAAATCTCCTAACCCAATTTTTGACTCTGATTCAACTGTCACCCTTTTAATAACCCCCACCTCAAAGGGTTCTCCTTTTGCTCCTACCACTGTGGCAGTCTCTTTGGATAAACTACATCCTTTTGGCAAAAACTGAATAGTTGATCTCTCAGCGCCTGTGTCAACCAGAAAAACTATTTCCTGGCCGTGTGGACCCACTTTTAGTTTTATCAAGGGCTCCTTATGATGTTTCCGGGTCCCCAAGAGATAGAGCCCCTGACCCCTCTAATCTGTCTTGAACTCCTTCTCATCCCGAATCCTGGCCCTACACTCTCTCTTGAAATGTCCTTTTTTCCCCACAATAAAAACACACTTTGATATCCTGTCTCTCCTTAGAATTTCCAGATTCTCTAGACTCTTTTACTAGTCGCCTCTGTGTCTCCCTCCAATCTTGTTCCTTACTTTCTCGTACCGCAGCAACCATCATTCTAACCTGTCGTTTGTGGCTCTTTTCTTCCCTCCGGACATACACCTTTTGGGCCTCTCTCAACAGCTCATCTAAGCCTCTATCCTGCCAATCTTCCAGCTATTGTATGTTTTTCCTTATATCTTCCCAAGATTTAGACACAAAATGTACCTTCAACACTGCCTGCCCCATTTGACCATCTGGATCCATTCCTGAATAAAGCTGGAAATTTTTTCTCAACCTCTCTAACCATTCTGTGGGGGTTTCATCTTTCTTTTGTCTTTCATTAAATGCCTTATTGATGTTCTGGCCCCTCGGGACTGATTCCCTAATTCCCTGAACTTAAGTCCTGTTCGATGTGCAGGATTCTGGTGATCCCATTGAGGATTCTGCAGGGGCCATTTGATGTTAGCTGCAGGACCCTGAGCATGCTGGGCGTCCCAGATACGCATCCCTTCCCTCCTAATCATATTTTTCTCTTCGGCAGTAAACAGGATGTTCAAAATAGATTGTAATTCCTCCCAGGTGTACATATTAGGACCCAAAAATCGATCCACTCTTTCAGCAACTCCCAGTGGGTCTTCTAATAAATGTCCCATTTCTTTCTTAAACTCCCTACCATCCCCTGAACTGAGGGGTACAGATATAAATCCTATTCCTGCCTGGGGCCCCCCCATTGGCATTTCTCTCAATGGGAATAAATTTTCTTGTTGTTTCCTAGATCTACCTCTAGTGACTGGCCCTGAATAGTCTGTATGATCAGAGTCAAAATTTTCCTCTGGGGGAGGTGCACTGGGCACATATGGGGGGGCTATTATCAGAGTCTCTTCTTTCCTACCCCTCTTTTTCTTATTTTTGCCATCCTCTGATTTTTCAGTCAATTTAAAGATAAAAACCTCTGGTCGGGCTATCCAAATTTTTGCATATTCACTTTCCTCTAAGCAAACAGGTTTTTTGGTATTTACCCAAATATTCAATCTCCGCTTTACCCAATCCTCTGTTGACCCAAATATCGGCCAAAACACCTTTCTTGAAATCTCCTTCCCACCCCAGACTTCCACACAATAATGTATCATCCTAGCCTTATCCTTCCCTCCCGTCCCAGGAAAATGGTCCCAATTCTCTAGCAAGAATCCCAAGGGACTATCTCTAGGTATGGGTGGGAGTTTAATGTCTGCAGGAGGTTTACTCTTCCCCTGCCCCATTCTTCCGGAGTACCTTCACTCACACCAAAATCACTTTCACTTCCCCTGTTTCATGGCCCAGTGGGAACCGCACTACTAAGGGTCCACACTCACTTGGGGAATCTGGCTACCAGCTCCCCTCTCTCACACACACCGCGTCACCGTACTCCGGGATCCCGACCCCGCCCGAACGGATCCCCTTATACTTACGCGTCCTGCGTCTTCGTCCGGACTTTGTGCACAAAATTTAAGGGGTCAACCGGGCCCTACTACCTTTACTTTTGCTTTCCTAACTTTTAGGTTTGTCGGTCGAGGTTGGGATGGGGCTGCCCCCGTCCCTGGGGCCACCAAAAATGGTGGGGCGCGCCTTCCCGCAGGTGGAGAGCCCCTCCGAAATCTCGATCTAAGTCACGGCACCAAATTGTTATAAATGAGTACAATGGACCATGCGAGATTGAATCAAAATTGAAAAATTTATTGGTCACAGAAAAGGAAAAATAAAGATCAGCACTGCGCCGGGCGGCAAGGGAGTCGAGCCGAGCTCGCTCCACCAACTGCCGCAACCCCCCCTTTCAGTTCGTCCCTTTTAAGTTGTTTCTGGATTACGTGTTTTTAGTAATTTGCGCATGCTCTTCCAGTTGCTAGGGGTCTTTTTCTGGTCTTTTTCTGCCTTCTGGTAGTGGAGGGAAGAAGGTGAGGAGCCTCTTTCTCTGTTTTGTCTTGCTAACCCCCTCCTCCTTATAGGGTGATCCGGCGGTTTCTTGGGAACTTACTAGCACTTAGACATGTGATTTATGCAAGTAAAGCAAAGCAATTAACTCTCAAGGTCTGTCTGGCTAGCAAAGCTAAACAATTAACAGCTTCTTGGCAAGCAAAGTAAAGCAATAAAACAATTTTGCGACATCTTGGCTCCACAGGCCCAGGCGATATCTTTCTCAATGTCTGTCAGGCAAACAAAAGGTTCCTTATCTATCACACTACTACTGGAAATCAGGCTACTGTCCTTTTATTAATCTCTCCCAAATCGTGAACCAATTTGTACATCCAGTCTGGTTTCCTTACTAGTAATATGGGAGTGTTAAAAGGGAACATACAGGGTTCGAGTAATCCATTGTCCAGCAGCCATTGGATTTCAGATTTTAAGCCTTGTTTCCCTTCTAATGAGAGTGGGTATTGCTTTATTTTAATGGGTATTTCAGGATTCTTAATTTTTACCATAAAGGGCTCTATGTTTAACCTTCCGACCGAATCTGGGGTATACCATATTTCACGATTGATCTTTTCCTCATCTACTGTTCTCAAGGGGCACAATTTAATTTCTAAGGTTTCATCCCTAACTTCTAAACTTATTCCTAACTCTATCATCAAATCTCTTCCCAAGAGATTATAATCTGCCTCAGGCACTAATAATAATGACCCTGTTCTAAATTTAGTAGAAGTCTCTATTAAAACATCCTGAATCACTGGGACGTCAAAAGGCTCTCCCTTAGCCCCAACAATTACTTGAATAGTTTTTGATGACACCTCACATCCCGGAGGAAGCTGTCGGACCATGGATCTTTCTGCTCCATAATCAACTAAAAACTAAATTTCTTGTTGCTGGGGACCCACTTTTAATTTTATCAAGGGCTCTGTTTTCCTACGGGTCCCCAGCAGGTAGAGACCCTGACACCCCTATTCTTCCTTAAACATCTTTTCATCCATCATTCTCCTCCTGCTGTTTCGTTTCATGTGTCCCTTCTCCCCACAGAAGTAACAAACTAAGTTTTCCCGCTCTTCCCTTGGACCCTTCTGAGGTTCATTCTCCCAGGAGCAGGAATTTATTCTTTTCCCTGGGGCTAGTGTTGTTGGTCTCTGGCCTTCTCTAACAGCCGCTACCATCATCCTTGCCTGTTTCCTATACATCTCATCTTCCCTTCGGACACAGACTTTCTGAGCTTCCCTCAACAACTCATCTAACCCACGGTCTTGTCAATCCTCTATCTTTTCTAATTTTTGTCTTATATCAGGCTGGGATTTAGCAACAAATTGAATCTTAAGCAAAGCTTGTCCTACTGGGGTAGAAGGATCTAATCCTGAATATAACTGCAAGTCCTTTCTGAGTCTTTCCAACCAATCAGTGGAAGTTTCATTTTTCTTTTGCTGTTCATTAAAGGCCTTATTGATATTTTGTCCTCTAGGGACAGACTACCTAATCCCCAGGATAATGATGGTTCTTAAGTCCTGCATATGTCCCCTATCAGCATCATTCTGATTATTCCAGGGTGGCCTCTGTAGGGGGCCATTTGATATCAGAGGCATACCCCATTCCTGGCTGGGCCTCCCCCCATTGCTACTTCCCCAAGAGGATACAAGGCGTTCCCTGCCTTCTGCTTTCTGGCTCTACTTCTGGTAATTCTTGGGGTGGGTCCGGGAGTGTCTGAAGAGGAGTCGGAATCCTCTGCCTCCTTAGAGGTAGATAGGACAGCTGGAGGCAGCAGACGGGGAGGAGGCAGAGGGATATATGGAAGGGGAGAGGTTAGTATATCTTCCTCATTCCCAGTTTTCTTCTTCTTTCCACCCCCCCCCCTTTTCTTTCAATGGAAATAAAAGTGCTCGAGTTTCGGAGCCTATCCACAAAAAAACCATATTCACTCTCTTCTAAGCTAAAGGGTTCCTTTGAATTTACATAAATATTTAGGGCCTGGCACATCCAGTCCTTAAAGGCCCCAAAAACTGGCCAGAAAAGATCATCTCCCCTAATCTGCTTCCCTTCCCAAACTTCCATAAAATAATGGACCATTTTTGTTTTATTCTTACCCTGCCTAGAAAGGTATGCATCCCAAAATTTTATCATTAGTCCTAATGGGCTATCTGGTGGTATTTGTGGAAGTCTAGCCTTCACTTCCAAACCCATGGGATCAGAGGTCTTGCTTTTCCTCTCTCCCATCTTCTGAGGTGCCTTCTTTCACTCACACAAACACTTCCCCTGATTTGTGGCCCAGCTTCTCGCAGAGTTTGGGACTACTGAGGGTCCACACTCGCATTGCCCTCCTCGGGGCATCTCACACAGGCACACCTCAGGAAATCCAAGCCAAACCGAACGGATAACCGTCCTATACTCATGCATCCTGCATCTTCGTCTGGACTCTGTGCACAAAGATTATGGGGTTTTACTGGTTTTATTTGCTTAGCTGCCTAATTTTAGGTTTGTCGGTAAAGGTTTTGGCGTAGGAACACCTTAACTGAGGCCACTTTTCAGCAGGGTGCCTCCCCTGCAAGGGTTCCAGGCCAAAGAGCCTTTATCCGAGTCACAGCAGCAAATTTGTTATAAATTTATCTGTAATAAATTGATCAACTCAAATAGATGGAAATAGAAAATTTATTGAGCATGCGGCAGCAAGCAAATCAGCGCTGGGCATCCGGGGAGTCTCTACTCCACCAACAGCATGCACTTCACTCCGTGTCAGTCTGTCTTTTATCTCCTTCCATGTACATGCCTTTCAGCATCTTCTCATGTTCTTTCTGCGTCTGCGCAGCCAGTTGCTAGGGGGTCTTCTCCTGGCTCCTGGTGGTCGTTGCAAGGAAGGCCGTGGTCTTCCTCTCTTAGCCATTGGTTGACTTTTCCTATCTTTTGCAAGCATCCACAAACTGGGCACATATAGGATGTTTGTGGTTATTTAAGACATAACCTAGCCTAAGCAAGTTTCAGTGGTCTTTTGGCCGTGTTCCCTAATTTAGCAATGTTTGATTAGCAAAGCCTTCTGCCATAAAGTCCCAATGGAATCAGGAGCAGCTCTCTGGTGCAAGAGGTCAAAGCTGCGGCCTGGTGCAGAGTCTCCAGAGGCAGATGCTCCCTGGCCTTTCTTCTTCTGTTCTTTTCTTCTTGATCTTCCTCTTCTTCTTCTCTCACATGCTGGTAGTGGTGATGATGATGGCGGTGGAGAAAGAGAGAGCGACGAGAGAAGAGTGAAAGAGAGAGCGACAATAGAGGAGAGAAAGAGAGCTCTGGCTCCAATACACAGATTTTTATTGACAAATTACCCAATGAGCCAAAACCACGAACCTGCAGCATTTCTCCTAAACGTATTAGAAGTCTGGTATTCTAATATGAAAGTTTCCATAAAAATTATGCATATGGCCTATCTCTTCTATGTGAAGAATATAAAAAATATTCTTACTCTATTTTTATTCTGTCTAGAACTAAGTTTTTAATGTCTCAGTGCAGCATGTATTTTATACGACATTCCACCGCTTTTACTTTTAAGCTACTTAAAACATATTTCTACGTTCTTTACACTACGATTTATACTTCTTCTTATGTATGCAACTTAATATTTATAATTCCTTAAACTAAAGCTTAGACCGCTATTTCATGTCTGTGTGGCATAATGTACTTTAATTTCTCGAAAGGTTTTTAATTGAATTCTTGCATTCTCTTCTCTCTCGAAGGGACTCAGAGAGGCTTCTGTGTTCCACACTCCAACAACCGGGAATGGGGATAGTGACTGAAAATGGGTACAGGGACATGGGAATGGGAATGAAAACAGGAACAGGGAATGGAAATATGGGAACAGGACACGGAATACGGAAATAGCAGTTGGAGAGAGAATATGGGATGAGGATTTAGAAGATGGGACAGGGAATGGAAATTGGAATACGGGAATGGGATTGGGAATAGGAATACAGGAACTGCACTGGAATTACAGAAATGGAAATGTTATACATACATATCTGTGAGAGCTTCCTCTCAAACCCTTGTCCTTTCCAACAGACAGGGAATATGGGACTGGGAATATGAGAACGACAACTGGGTAGAGAATAAGAGACAGGGAGAGGGAATGAGAGTGGGAATGGGAATTGGACTAGGATGGGAGCCAGGAGGATGTGGAGCCCCCAGCCAGGTGTCTTCCCAACACGGATCAGCACCACCAGGGATCAGCGGGGCTCTGCCCACCGGGGGTCACTGGGGATCATCCAGCACGGATGCTGCCATGCGGGATGGAACTGGAGCAGCGCAAGAAGCTCTTCCGGCACTCGGGGCACTGGCAGGGCTTCCCTCAGTGGAGACTCCGCTGGTGTTGGGTCAAGTGAGAGCTCCTGGAGAAGCTCTTCCCACACTCGGGACACTCATAGGGCCTCTCCCCAGTGTGAATGTGCCTATGGCTGATGAGGGTGGAGTTAGTATAGAAGCCCTTCCCGCAGTCACGGCAGCAGAAGGGCCTCTCCTCTCTGTGAATGGGATAGTGCTTCAGAAGACTGAAGACTGGAGCTGCTCTCAAACCTCTTCCTGCATTTATCAGACTCATAGGGCCTCTCCCCAGTGTGAATAAGTCGGTGCCTGATGAGGTTGGTGTTTTGATTGAAGCTCTTCCCGCAGTTGGGGCAGCAGAACAGCCTCTCCCCTGTGTGAATGCGATAGTGCTGGAGGAGATTGTAGTTAGTGCATTTATCACACTCATAGGGCCTCTCCCAACTGTGGCTCTCTGGTGCACAGTCAGGCTTCAGCTCTGGGCGAATATCTTCCCACACTCCCCACGCTCGTAGGGCCTCTCCCTCGTGTGGATTCTTTGGTGTTCAATCATGATCGATCTCATCCTAAAGCCCTTCCCACATTCTGAGCACCTGTGGGGCTTCTCCCCATGGTGAAGTTCCTCATGGTGCCCCAGCTCTGAGCTCCGGTCGCCTCCCTGGCCCGGGCTGGGTCTTTCCTGCTGGAATCCTTGGGCTGTGTGTTTGCAGCCCCTTCTGGTGAGGGATCTGTCGGGCTTTTCCTTCCCATTGTATTCCTGTGCCCTGGAGTGCTGCAAACGGCCTCTTGCCCGAGGTTGTACCGCGGAGATTTGTCCTCCCTGGTGTCCGTGCTCAGCTCCTTGTCTGGGGGAGGATGGACGAGGAGAGGATGGGATTTGCCTTCGTGCCAGAGGGAAGGGCAAGGAGATTTCCCCAGTGTGTCCCTGGCAGGAGGGCGTCGGCAGCGGGGCTGTGTTGCAGCCGGGGCCGTGCTGGGCTAGGAGATGGAGCAGGACACAGGGGGAAAGGGGCACTGACTTCCTCCTCACCTGCCTGGGGCTCCCGGGCCATCTTCCTCTTCCTCACAGCCTCCTCCTCGGTGCCAACGTTTGGGAAATCCTGGTTTAGGGGCCAAAAAAGGGCCAAGAGCTTTGGGTTTGATGGTCGCGGTGCCCAAGGGCAGCTGGAGAAGTCAGCGCCCCTTTCAGCCTCGGGGGGCCTGGAGCCAGCTCATCACCAACCTCCCGCACCCCTCCAGGCTGCTGGGGGTCCCCCGGCTCCAGGATCGCCCCTGTGCGCTCTCCCCGCTCCGGGGCTCTCGCGTTCCCCCCCAGCTCTGCCGGGGATCCTCAGAGCCGATATTGCCCCTCCTCCCCACCAATCCCTCCCCAGTGTCCCCCAATAAACGGGACCGGATCCAACTGGGAAGCTTTATAGGGAACACTGGGAGCAGCCGGGGAGGGGCAGAGTGACAGCGGGGCTGGGGGGGACTCACCACCTCTGCAAAATCAGCGCAGCGATGGAGGCGGGGGTCTCTGCCGGGCCCAAAGGCAGGGGGATGGGCTGCAGCCACTGCTGAGCCAGGAGCTCTGTGGGCAGAGAAAAGGGGGTGACATCCAGCTGGCGGCCCCAGGGGGAAAACACACGCGGTTCCTCCTCACCTTCTTGCGCACGTAGAAGCCGAGCCCCAGCACCAGGAAGACCAAGCCCGACACGAAGCCCCCGATCCCCGTCAGGATCTTGCTGCGGGCGGCGTTCGGCAGCATCTCTGGGGGTCCGCAGGGCTCAGGACCCCCCAAAACTTCGCATGGACACCCCGAGCCCGTCCAAGCACCCTCCCGATCACCCCCAGCCCACCCAGGACCCCTGAAAGCTCCTCCCAGTCCCTTCCCAGCCTCCCCAGGACCCAGCAAAGCGCCTCCTGTCCCTCTCAGAATCCCACAGACGCCTCCCCTTTCACCCCCACCACGCCAGGACCCCCAAACCCTCTCCCAGTCCCTTCCCAGCCCCACCGGGACTCATCCACATCCCTCCCAGTCTCTTTCCAGTACAACCAATCTTATCCCAACCCCGCTTTCCCATCCCCAGTCTCCTTCCAGCCCCTCCAGGCTCACTCAGATCCCTCCCAGTTACACCCAGCACTCCAAAAGTCCCTCCCAGCGCCCAGCAGTACCCCCGCAACCCCATCCCACCATCCCCAGCATCCTTCAAACCCCTTCCCAGCCCTTCCACACCCCCCAACCCCTCTCCCAGTTTCACCCAGGCTCTCTCCACCTCCCTCCCAGTTGCTCCCAGCACATCCCAGTGCCTCTAGTAGCCCCCCCAGTGCCTCCTCCGTACCCCAGCGCTGTCTCAGCGGCTGCTCCAGGCTGACGTGCTCCACCTGGCACGTGTAGGTGACCCCGTGCCCAGGGAGGGTTTCCAGCAGCACCAGCAGCTGGACCTCCAGTCGCCGTTGGCCACCACGTCGGTGGCCACCACGTGCTCTGAGAGCTCCTGCTGGCCCTGAAACCACCTCATCTGGATCTCAGCAGGGTAGAAATCCAACACGGAGCAGAGCAGGCGGCCAGGCTGGGAGCTCGAGGCCATCGACGAGATAGACACGCTAGAGAGCAGTGGGAGAGAGCAGGGACACACTGGGATCAGCTGAGGGGAACTGGGAGAGAGAGGGGAGGGGTGCTGTGGGTCTGAGAAGGACTGGGAATGGACTGGGAGGGTCTGGAAATGAAGAGCGCGGCGCTGGGAGACCGAGTACAGCGCGGTGCACTGGGATCTGCGGATCTGTCTAACAACAGAGAAGTCATCAGAGAGACACTCTCTGATTGGCTGATGGGCGTCAGCACCAACCATGCATGGATGGACGCGCAGGGGGGCACCGCGGTGGACTGGGATGGACTGGACGAGAATAAAGGGTCTCTGTGAGGGACAGACAGCCCCGGGGATGGGCACAGAGAGCTCTGGGGGCTCTGAGGTGATTCCCAGGGAGGTTTTGAGGGGCTCCATGGTCATTCCCAGGGCAGGGCCCTAGGGGACACGCTCTGCCCCACGTTCACCTCTGCGCTCCACGCTAAACGGGGTGAAGGTCCTGTAGTTCTTCTGGCAGTACCAGTTCACCGATCTCTTCGTCCTCTCCATGTATTCCTGTTTCCTGCTCCAGCACCTGGCAACCTTTTCCCCAAAGGGGGGTGAGCCCCACGAACACCCCCACGTCGCTGTCGAACCTCATGTACTCCTCCTGGTTGTAGATGTGCCTCTGTAGGTACATCACTATCTCCGTGGCGTTAATGAAGTGACACTCGTACTTTACAATCTCCTGGAATACCGCTGTTTGTGCAGGACACAGCTCAGGGGGTTCCCCCCAAGACCCTCCCCCCACCCCCCACCCTCCCAGAGCTCCAGGGGCCACCCCGGATCCCCACCCCGCACCCCCTGTGCCCCACGGCCGGCATGGGACCCTCCTGTCCGCGCTCCCACTTCCTCTTCTCCACCCTTACCCCATTTGCCCTTTCACATTCTCTCCCATCCCACATCCAACCCTTCCCCAAATCACTTTTGGGGTCACATTCCCCTCCTTTTCCCACCATCCCCCCAACCCCCAGCTCCCTCTCTTTGAGTTTTGGGGTCCAAGCCTCCCCCTTTTCCCCACTTTTCCCCCCTCTCCCACCCCTTCCTCACCTTCCCCCAACCCCCGACCCCTCCCGCTCTTTGTTTGGGGGGAGGGTCTCCTCCCTCCTCCTTCCATTCCGGGCTCCCCCCGCCCTCTTTTCCCCCTTCTCCCCTTGTCCCATCGCCTCCCGCCCTCCCCCGCCCCCCCCGCCCCGCTCACCCGAGAGCTCCGCGCCCGCACCAGGGGGGCTCCCAGCACCACCAGTGTCACCAGTACGGCCCCAGCTACCGCTACTCACCCAATGGCCAGCGCCAGGCAGGAGCCGCCAGCCCCAAAGCAGCCGCTGGGGCTGCGCTGGGAGCCCCAGGCCGCAGCAGTGCGGGCTCAGCAGCGTCGCGCGCTCTGATTGGCTGAGAGCACTTTCGGGTAACCTGTTTTTTTGAGGCTCCCCCCGGCAACTGATGAGTCATCAACTCCTCGCACTCTGATTGGCTGCAGCGCGCTCCGGCTGGTTTTGGATTGCAGTCCCGAGTGGGGTTTCTTTGCGGAAGGGGAACCTTGGGGCGCTGGGCAGGTGGAAGCTCAGTTGTGCCCAGAAATGTGTCCCCAGGTACGCGAGATCTCAGCGGTGCCCATGGCGAGGGCTCACCCTGTGCCAGGCACCTCCCAAAGTCACTCTGCCCCTGCCCCCGGCAGCCGCACAGGGCTGAAAATGGAAACAGAAAATGGAACCGAGGGTTCCTGAGTGGGGATAAGGACCGGGAGAGATCCCTCATCAAAGAGGTCCCTCAGCACAGGCACAACAGACCCGGCCTGGGCACAGCGAGTGAATTTATTACTAGCTAAATCAGCAACACAAGGAGAAGGGAAATAAATCTCTCCAACTTCCCCCCACCCAACGGGGATCACCTGGAACATGAATCACCAGGGCTCTGCACAACGGGAGTCACTGGGCATCATTCAACACCGATCCTCCCATAGGGGATGGAGCTGGAGCAGAGCACGAAGCTCTTCCCACACTCGGAGCACTCACAGGGCTTCCCTTAGTGGTGCCTCTGTTGGTGTTGGGTCAAGTGAGAGCTCCGGGTCCCTTCGTGTCTCCATCCCTCGATCACGTCTCTCCCTGGTGTGGATATGCTTATGGGTAACGAGCTCAGAATTCCACCTGAAGGTCTTCCCACATTCCAGACCTTTCTCTGGTGTGGATCTTGCAGTGCTTGGTGAGGTTGGAGCTCAAACTCTTCCCGCATTTTCCACACCCATAGGGCCATTCCCCAGTGTGGATGTTCCAGTGCTCCCTCAGGTGGAAACTGTAGCAGAAACTCTTCTCACATTCCAAGCACTTGTGGGGCTTTTCTTCCTCCTCCATCCAGCTGTGGCTTGGGAATGACAAATCCTGGTTTGTGGGGAAAAATAAGGTGGGGACTCCATTGGCTGGGGGCTTTTCGTGCCCAAATCCATCTCTAGAATGTAGGAGGTGTCTTGCGTCCATGAAATTCTCCAAAATATCAGGATTCAGCCCAAAAAACCCCTCCAAGGTGTTCACCATCTCTGATTTCCCCACTTCGGAGTTTCAGAGGTTTCCCTTTCCTGGGATGATGGGGTCCAATGGCTCCAGGGGTTCCCCCTTTTCCAGGGTCCTGCTTAGGGTTGATCCAGGGCTTTTGGGGAGTCCATGGGGTCCCTTCTTCACTGATGCCTCACTCTGAGATCCCTGGGATCCCAGGTGTCCCTCCTCTCCAGATTCCCCCCCTTTTCCAGGCTGCTGGGGGCCCCCCAGCTCTGGGATCACCCCTCTCTGCTCTCCCTGCTCTGCAGGTCCCAGGGGTTCCTCTCCTCTGCTCTTACACGGGTCCCCAGGACCAATGTCCTCCCCCTACCGATACTAGGCAATAGCCACATGGACTCCCAAAGATCCCCCCAAGGGGCTCAGCTTTGGGGTCCTGCAAGGATCCAAACATACACAGAAACAAACCTCCCAGGGACATCAGACGATATTTGGGGCTCAATTCCACAATCTGCGAACTCCAAACACACCCCAATAAAAAAACCCTCTCAGGGATCCCCCGATAGATTTGGGATGAGCTTTCCCTCCCTGCTCACCTGCAGGATGTGCTGGGGGCGATGGTCCCGTGGCCGGGGGTGCTGCAGCCACAGGGGGCACTGGAACCTCCTGTTTCTCCTTTGCTGCTCCTGCTCCTCCTCTTACTGCTCCTCCTTTTCCTATCTCCCTTCTCCTCCTGCTCCTCCTCTTTCCTAATCCCACCTCCTCCCCAGTTTCTGCACTCTGTATATTTAGAGTGGAGAACCTTGCTTGTTTTTAGAACTAGAACAAAGATCCCAGATGGAACAAGCCTTGCTGGCTTTAGTCAGAAGCATTAGTGACTAAAGGTCGTTTCCTTTGGTTTTGTCCTGTCCTTGCTCCTCCTCAGTGTTCAGGCTGGACAGTGGGGTGTCCTTGTTTGCTGCATTTTCGGAGTTCCTCTTGGATCCTTTGGGCAGTGGGCTGTGCCCTGGGAGGATTCTTTGTGCTCCTTTGTGACACAGGAGAACCTTCCAAGCGTTTTTTGCGTGAGCTGCTGCTTTGGTGTCACAGGAACGTTGCCACATCCCAGCGGTGTTCCCATTGCTGTGGGACACAGAGGCCTCAGTGCCCAGAGCAGCTCTGGGTGCCTGCTGATTGCTGGGAGATCCTCCTGCCCGAGGCATTCCCAGCAGCCAGCCCAGCCCTGATGTGTCCTTCTGTGCTTGCAGGGATACAGCCTGCAGACGTGTTCAGCACAGCCACAATGATCCAGCAAGTGGCTGCTGCAGTTTGCACTCTGTACACCGTGGCTTATTCAGGGTATTTTCTAATCCACTTGGCAAGTAAGTCGAGTTTTTCCCTCAGTGCAGCATCTGTGGCTTCGGGCTTGCTGTGTGCTTTCTGTTCTTCCTCTGGACCTGAGCTGACTCTGTAACCAAATTACCATGAAGACACCATTGGTTTGGGAGAGCTCCTGCCAGCAGCTGCAGCTGGAAGAGGGGGTGTCTGCAGCCAGTGAGGCATTTTCAGTAAGGCCTGGGGGGTTCTGTTCCCTCAAGCAGGGCATCTGTGATTGTGGAGCCTGGAACTCCCCCTTTTGCTGCTCCAGCCCAGGACTGACACAGCCTAGTATTTTGTGCTGTTCTCTTGCTTCCTCTGTGAGCACAGCCTGTGGCTCCTGCGGGGATGCTGTGAAAGCAAAATGCTCTCTCTTGGGCTTGCCTTGCTCTGTGGCATTTCCCACCACAGGCAATTCTTTTCCTACCAGCATCTGGTTCATGTTCCCTCTCCCATTGCAGGGCACCTTATGCATGGATCCCAAGCAGCTCCTCCTTCGGTGAGTGGGAAGAAACCTTTGGTGTTCAGAATTGTGCAGCAAATTGTGAGCTCTGTGTGGGGCAGCCCAGTGCAAGCCTGGGAGGCTGAAGGAAAGTTCCTGTCAGGGTCTTTGCAGCAGCAGCAGCAGCTGGATCCCTGGGAGTTTTCTCCTTTTCTGTTGAAGAGTTTTAGAAGTGCTGCAGGTCTGGTTTTGCAGGCAGAAGATTAGCCTTAGCCATGGTGAAATATCAAATTCCCAACAATAAGTAGCAAGGTCAACTTTAGCCCATTGTTAGTTTGAACAACTCTGAACTGTGTTTCTGCTTAGTGCAGATGGATGTGTAGCTGAGGATAAATAAGGTGATAACTGACATAGAACTTTCTGTCCCTCAAGCTATGGTTTGCCCACAGGGCACAAAACTGCATCAGTACCTCCTCTGGCTCCCTCTGCTTCCAAAGAGGAAGAGGGCAGCAGTGAGCTTCCCGCTGTTCTGGGGGACGAGGGCAAACACCCTGTGCTCTAGGAATACAATAGCAAGGCTCCCGCAGCATGGGACAAGGACAGTGGACGTCTCCTGGCATGGGAGGAGGATGGTGGATGTCCCCTGGCATGGGATGAGCACAGCCAAGCTCCCACGGCGTGGGATGAGGGTGATGGACATCTCCCGGTGTGGGATGAGGACAGAGGACATCATTTGGCTTGGGAAGAGGAGGGTGAACATCTCCCAGCACAGGATGTGGATGATGAATGTCTCGGGGCTTGGAAAGATGATGGCAAATCTGCAGCATTTTGGGAAGAGGACGGAGAACCTGCAGCATTTTGGGAAGAGGATGGAGAACCTGCAGCATTTTGGGAAGAGGACAGGGAACCTCCCTCTGCTTGGGAAGAGGACACTGAACCTCTCTCCGCTGCAGAATCCTGGGCTGAACATTGTGACAGCAGCACAGCCCTGCAGCAAGAGGGGAGAGGGGAGTGGTGCCTGGTGCAGCTGAGTACGTCTGTTCTGTTCCTGTGTGCCAGAGCAGGTGCTGTGTGTGTGTCTCAGCATGAGCTGCACCCAGTGCTGCTCTGCAGCTGAATGCCACAGAGCCATTTCTTGTCCTTCCCCAGCTGAGACTGAGGGGCTCTATGGCCCCAGGGAGTGGGGCTGCATTCTGGCTCTGCTTCAAGGCAGGGTCTCCATCTGGGAGCAAGCATCTTCCACGTGGTTTCTTTCAGGGAATATCGTGAGTGTGGGGGACCCTGCTGAGAAATACCTGGAACTGGAGCAGATTGGCCAAGGGTAAGTGCATGGCAGCTCCTTCTGCACAAGCAGGACCCAGGTATTTTGCTGGTGCAGGATCAAGTGAGAAGTCAGGAGAACTCCAAGCACCTTCTGACACTGGGCTATGATCCTGCTGTCTCAGTCCTGATCAGAATTAGTAACTGTGGTCAGAAAGCACCATCAAAGGCCCCCGAGGCTGGCAGTGTCCTGCCTCCAGCAAGGAACAGGACCTGGAAGATCTTCTGTGCCTGGAATTTGATTGCCTTAAAGAGCAACTTATCACCTGGTGACTCTCAGAAAACAGTTCTCAAGAAGATCTACTAAATGCTTTTTTCAGCACAGGTAGTAAACCCCATACATTCAGCAACAGACACAGAGCTACTGCACTTGAGGGGAAAATGTATCACCTGCCTGATGGCAGGGCTCTTGTGGATTCTGCAAGTCTTAGGCAGGAAATGCAAAAGGATGAAAATACATTCTTTTCCAGTTCTTTTGACATGGCCCCCCACCTCAGGTTTTGAACTAAAGGAATTCAGTGTGGACATTGGGAGCTGCTCCAGCCCTTTTCCTTCGTGTTGGGCTCAGTTTTCTCTTGCACACCTTGCCTGGCAGATGGCTGGTAGATGGCCTGGCTGCTGTGCTGTTGTTGGAAGGGTCGATGCATGCAGGTGTTCTGTGAATGCTGCAGGCAGCATTGATCTCCTGTCTGGGCTGGCCTCTACTCCCAGGGCCTAAAGCACTGCTTCTTTCTTCTCTGCTGTTTTGTCTCCAGGGCTTTCGGTGCTGTTTATAAAGGACTCGACAGGGCCACTGGAGGAGAGGTCAGTGCCAACACATCCAGCATGTCTGGCAGCTCTCAAGGGCTTTCCCCTCTGCTGGGAGCTGTGGCTGCAGCTTTGGGGGCCCAGAAGAGCTTTCCTGCACAGGCTGCTCCTCTGGAGGCAGAGCAGTGTCACCTTCAGAGCACAGCTGGGACATACTTGGTCCTTCTGAAGTGCCCAAAGGAATGCAAGGAGGGCAGCAGTATCTGTCAGAGCAGGACACGCTGTCTTGGTCTTAATATCTAAAACCATGAATGCATCAGCTGATGGAGACTGAGACCCAATTTATCTTCATCCCAGCCTTGGACAGGAAAACTATTTAGCAGTTTTTCCATCCTGCTTTACATCTTCAAAGGATACCTCACAGCGTAATTAGGGAGAGATCCTGCTTGGGCTCAGTTTGGAGTTTTAGTCCTAGTGCAGCTGTTCATAGAGAGAGAGAGGGAGAGAAATGAGAAGATGTCCAGAGCAAAGCTCTCTCCTGAACACTGCAGTTGTGCTTGGGTCTGGTGTCAGCGACTGTAGGGGACGGTGCTTCCCCCAAACGAGGCCCCTGGCATCTTATCTCTTAAGGAGATAACTCGAATTCCTCATTGCAAGCATCACTTTCAGGAAACGAAACTCTTTTTATTGGTTATTAAAGTAAGATTGTAATTGGCTTACTTTCTCACCTAGGATTTTGAGGTAATTGGTTAGTTTGTAATGTATAAGCTTTTATTGGTTAGATTTTGAATCCCCTAGAAACCTATATAAGAATGCTGTAACCTTCCCGAAGTTAGATTCCTGTGACCAGTTTCCCTTCAGACAATAAATGCTTCTGAAATGACTGGAACCGGGGTCTCAAGCCTTCGTCTCCGCTAGCGCATAACTGAAGTCTGCTACGGGCGTTTCTATCTCTATTGGAACTCCTGCAGCGGACTGGGGTGGAATAATTCCCCCAAAAACAGTTACAAGCGACAGCCTGTGACAATGGATGTCTGTGTTTGCTTTGTTGTGCAATCCCAAACAGGGCAGTGACATTTGAAATCATGACCAAATCCCATAGAATTGCTAAAGGGTTCTGGGCTGCTTTGCTCTGTTTCACAGGACCAGAATTACCTCCTGCTTGCAAAATGTGGTTTAAAAATAATGATCATCATTATCATCCTCATCATCAAAGTGTAGTAAACTAAGGCCATTTGAGAAGGCTGTAGGTTCAGAAAATGTTGTCAGAGCTTTGAGGCTGACAGCTGAGGGACTATTTCTGCAGAGCTTACAAGGCCAAATGTCTCTGGCCACACGTCCTGTAAGCAGCCCCCAGAGAGCAGAGGAATGGGCTGTGGGAATGGCACTTGCTGGGCTCTGCTGTCCCATCCCAAGGCAGTTTGGCACAGCCTGGCTCTGTCACTACAAAAAGATTCGCTCCATGTTTGCTGTGCTCTCTCACAGACCCCTCCAGTTAAAGGTCTGCACTGTTGCTTCAGGTGGCCATAAAAAAATGAGTGTCAGAGACAAGAATTGGGAACGAGATGTGAATGAGATCCTGGTCCTGAAAGGCAAGAAGAACCGCAACATTGTCAACTCTTTGGACAGGTGTGCTCCAGGTCTTATCCCATGCAAGGGCCCTGCGTTAATCTTTCATCCATAGTCTGTAGCCTGTTTTGAAAAAGCCTGACCTGTCCATACCTTCCCAGAGCAGCCTGGCAGTTCACTCCCTCCATGCTTCTTTCTGGTTTTTTCTTCAAGTTGAACCCCTTCACTGTGTCTTATGACATGTGCTGAAAATGTCACGGTCCGCCTAGTTAGAGCGGGGGACGTGAAGGTTCTTTTAAGAATCTCAGGGTGCAAAAGACACACAAAGGGACAAAATTAGTTGCTCTTGCAACAAATGCACTTTATTTGTGCCAACCAAATGCGATAGTGGGACGAAGAGAAAGAGAGAGAGACAGAAAGAGGGAGAGAGAAACGGGGGTTGGGATTATAGCTACCAAGACGGGCAGACGATCCTCGTGGAACCAGCCAATAGATGTCCGTTGCCGTCTGGGGGGATCCCGAGGGGTCCTTTTTCGAGGATGCTTTTATAGTCCTTTCCAGAGCGAGTGGCTTCTGGCCAAAAGGTGGGAAGGTTGTGGACCATTGTATGTGGAGATCGTTGCTCCAAGAAACAGGTGGAAACTGGTCACTACAGCAAGCAGCCTGCTGGAGAGCAGCGCCCTACGGCAAGCTCCAGGCACACCAACAGTCCTTGTGACCAGTCCATTGTTCTCACACCTGTGGGAGCCTTGTTGTGTAAACCAGTCTCATGGGAGACCAGTCCTGGTCCAATGAGCACCACCTGGAACAGTCACTTGGCGTTTCTCCCATCCCTGGCCAGCGCCTTTCAGCTGCAGTTTGAGGGGTCTTCTTAGACTTCGGGCGGAGGTCGTTGGGCAGAACAGACGAGAGGCTTTAGACGGACTCTTACACCACCCCGTGACCAACGAGCGTCGCCGAGAAACTCCATCTTCAGGACCCGTCATTGGTAGCATATCCCAGAAAAGGGGGACAGAAAATGGAGGGAAAGGGAAAGAGGAAAAGAGAAAGGAAGGAAAAACAGGAAAAATAATAGTGCATAATTGATTAATAAAACAATCCTTTATAGTTTAAACAATCAAACATATTAATCAAATAGCTTTCAAATCAAACAGTTTAAACAAAACAAATTAATAAAACAAATCAATAAAATAACTTTCAAATAAAAATTTAAACAATTTAAAACAATTAAAATTTGAACAATTTAAACAAACAAAATTAAAACAAATCAATATTGATCATCTTATTGGTTAATACAATTAATTTTTTCCAAAACCATAAACTTAACATTTTGGTGTTAATGGCCTGACTCTTGCTGCCCGTGTAATTGGTCTAGTGTCGATGACCTTAGGAGTATCTTTGGCAGATGGTATAGCAATCAGATCATGTGCTTCCATTGCTGATGCCAGTCGTGTCATCCGTTTTATTATTCTCCAATTCAGGATGTATAGAATGGCTGACAAGACAAAACTAATAAAAATCAAAATCAAAAGCACAACAATGGGATGACACAATTTGTTTAGGATGCCGGTAGCAGTAGGTGACCACCCAAAAAGAGTATCCCACCACCTGTGTTCAGCATCCCCTTTTACCCTTTCTAAAACCTGATGTATCTTCTTCACATCATGATGAACTGTCACCAGGGTCTTTTGTCCATTTTCCTTGATCTTTCTTAAGATTCCATTTAAGTCCTGGTGAAACAACAGTTGTTTAACCAAAGTGAGGTTCATACCAATGACAGCAGGCGCTAACTGATGAATCAGTGTGAAATTGAATTGTAAAAGGTAATAACAGGAACAGTGTCCTGGTAAAATTACAAACACAAAAATTTGAATGATTTCTTAAATTCATTGCTTCATCTTCTATAATCACTAAGTTACAAGCAGTTCTAACACATGCACACCCATTGCCTATATGCCCCAGTAGTGTTTCAGGAATCTCCTTTGAATAACTTTCAAAGTTACAGACATTCTATTCTGTGTTTAAGCAAAATATCTTGAGCTCTAATTGCATTACTTCTACAGATAAACCCTTGTTGTTCCCAGACAATGCAAGTTTTCAAATTATTAGTTTGTAACCTTTTACTAATTTGACGGGCCCATTCTCTACGTCGAAAAGATAGAGAATAGCTCCGTCATGATTCAGCCTAATACAGTGATAGGGAATATTGAATGTACTGAAGCATTACATGTGGTCAGTGCAAAGGCTGTGGCTATGTTTATGCTGGGGTAGTAGGTAAAATTTACCAAATTCCACCAGGACTGAAACGTCCTTTTAAAATTATTAGCATTGTCCCAAATTATTGTCCGAATTTCAGTAGGTGAAGTACCTTCTTCCCCTTCCCTTATAATTGAGGCAACAACTGTTTGCATCCAAAGCTGTGCCTGGATACAGCTGAGGGCTAGGGAGATGTTGTTTTGAGCAGCACCAAGAGCATCAATTATCAATTTGTGATCATTTACATTTGCCTTTTCCCAATCCGGTAAAATGTTTGATAGTAACCACTGTTGCATCCCCAGGGCTGTCAAAGAGGACTGCAAGGGTTGATTCAATTTGGTTAAGTCTCTGGTGGTGGCAACCAATTTGTTCATTAATACTTCTGAATCAATGCTGTTTAGAATTCCCAAACCTGTTCCCAGAACACCGATTATGTCTCTTGTTTGTTTCTTGAAAGGATTCTCCTGGTTTTGCAACCAGGTTGTCCATCCCTAGAAAAGGTGAACAAGCCAGCTGAATTACTGAGGCATTGTTTTGCATTGGCAATTTGACTTGTTTAAGAGACCATGCCGAATTAAACAATATTTGTTGTTGGCCAGTTTTCCAAATTACCCAAGGTCCAATTTCAAAAATTTTCAGGCTCAGTATAATCGGTAGTAGTGGGTGTTATAAGCATTAACATCAAGTTATATTGTTTTTACTACACATAATTTTATGGGAAAATTGTACAACAGTTTCATTTTTGATTTTGAATCTTCACAAAATTAAAACACAGCTGTAAGGTCCTGTGCTGTAACTGTATACAGGTTCGATGAGGGATTCAGCAATTAATCTTCATGTTCCATGGCGTTATTCTGTGAAAAGTAAACACAACAGAATCTGCCACAAAGAGGCAGGAGGTTAAACTGATGGAACTATTCAGCATGTAACACAGACTGGAATTCTGTTAACTTCCCAATCATTTCTCTGCCAAAAAGGAAGCCACTCTGTACCTCCTTTAAAAACAACATAAGAATCAGTGTAAATACAAACAAGGGAAGTATTTTGTTTTTCCTTTTGAAAAACACTCCAAACAGCTATAAGCTCCCCAATTTGGGCACTGCCTTCCCCTTCTGTAATGATCTGCTCACCGGAGGAAGTGTGTAAGGCTACAGCTTTATATTCCCACACTTTTCCTTCTTTCTTGGCTGAAGCATCAGTAAACCAAGCATTCGCTGTCTGCTCAGGTGAGAAGGGAGGGGCTACCTTGATTACTGAAGCTGGTTTTTCCTGGCTGCTATTCAAGTTCTCTGTTTCTTGTATTGACAAATTTTTTACAGTTCCTTCTGTGATTGAGAAAATGTGACAGTACTTCTTGATCAGAGCATACCACTTCCTAATTGAGGGTTTCTGGGCCACCCCATCATGGGGGGCAGTCCCAGTAGTGGCTGTTTTCAAAAACTTTTCTTCCTGAGAAGGTTTTTGAATTTTCTCTGGGGCAATTTGCAAGTTAGGGCTTTCCAAATGGGAGATTATTTTTTGTTGCACATCCCTCACTTCTTCTTTTTCTTCTCCTCCTATCAATACATCATGTATGTATTGGTACACAGCTACAGTGTCAGGTTTGGCTTTTTGGATTGGCCATACAGGGGGGTTTCGCAAGTCCTGTATAACCGGTTTGATCCCTTCTTTGGCACCAGAAGGAAGAGGGTATTGTTTTATATTTACAGGTAATTGCATAGGTGATTTATAGCAAGCAGTGAGTTTTATTTCATGTATCATTTGCAAGCAAGCAGCTTTTTGAATGTTTTCCAGGAGTTGGTCAGGGGTACCAACTAAAGCTACAAGGTCTCCCCTTTCCAAAGGGCTTAGCCCTATTGTCCAATAAACTGCGCACTGAGTTGGGGACTGTAAGTTACGTTTGACTTCTGTTGTTAAGAAAGTCCTATGTACCCAGTAACCACTAGCTGCTTGTTTCGATGATTTAGTAGCAGTGTACAGGATTTTTGTAGTGGTTATTTGTGGGTTAAAATCCTCTTCGTTCAGGTAACTATATTCTGTTTTAACGAGAGGTCTCAATTTAGAGTAGCAATTTTTCCTAGAATTTTGTATGTGTACTAATTCTTTCTGGGGGTATATCTGCTTTCTGTGGTATGTTTCCTTTTCTTCTGTTTCTTTTGGTGTATGTGCATGCAGTGATGCATGGGAAAGCTGCAACAAATTGTTGCGGTTTCTTTCTTGCTCTAATTGTTTTTGCAAAGTTTTTACCTGATTTGCTTCCTGCTCTAATTGTTTTTGCAAGGCTTGTACCAAATTTTGCAAAGAGTCTATAATTGCTCTTTCTTTACTTCTTCGCGTAAAGCGAGTTTCTATAGCTGCCATAAGACAGGCCCCCAAAACTGAGCAGAGAATGGTCTTATTTCTGCCCAGCTGGAATTTTGTTTCATCTTGCAAAGAATGTATTCTATCAATAACATTTTGTAAATTAAACCAGTTACTGTATGCCCAATCCTCTCCCCCTTGGGAGGGTCTGGCATTGTACTTAGCTAGCAAAGCATAAAAAGCATCTTTATCTTTTTCAGACATTTTTACGAAGGGACTAAAACCACTCTCAGGGAGGCACACTTAAAGTTACACAAAAAGCACAGCTAAAACTGTGTTTCCCTTCTCGTCCCTGGAGCAGGTGAAGAGACCACACTACTTGGGAGGCACTACCTTAGTTACAAAACAGCTTGTCTCTTCGCAATCCCAAGTAGTCAATAGCAACACAACAAACACCCAGCCTATTGCTGAGGACAATTCCCTCTCTTTAGGGACAAAACAACAAACACCCAGCCTTTAGCTGAGGACAAACCCCTGTCTTCCCTGCCTGGGTTAGGGGATCAAAACAACAATTCACAACAACACAAGTCCCATCTTTTGCACAACTGAGACAATTTTGAAAATATTCTCCGATAACTGAAACGGAGTTGTTGACACCGGGGTCTGTGTGCAGATTGCGGAAAGAACCAATGCCACCTCCCTTGCTTTCTACCACTGTTCAGCTTTCGCTGACAGGATAGGTGCGGCTGAAATGGCACGGATCTTCCCCTGTTACAAAGTGCACAGAGTACCTGAACTCCTCCAGTATCGGGAATTAACAGCCGACTACGCCAAAAATGTCACGGTCCGCCTAGTTAGAGCGGGGGTCGTGAAGGTTCTTTTAAGAATCTCAGGGTGCAAAAGACACACAAAGGGACAAAATTAGTTGCTCTTGCAACAAATGCACTTTATTTGTGCCAACCAAATGCGATAGTGGGACGAAGAGAAAGAGAGAGAGACAGAAAGAGGGAGAGAGAAAAGGGGGTTGGGATTATAGCTACCAAGACGGGCAGACGATCCTCGTGGAACCAGCCAATAGATGTCCGTTGCCGTCTGGGGGGATCCCGAGGGGTCCTTTTTCGAGGATGCTTTTATAGTCCTTTCCAGAGCGAGTGGCTTCTGGCCAAAAGGTGGGAAGGTTGTGGACCATTGTATGTGGAGATCGTTGCTCCAAGAAACAGGTGGAAACTGGTCACTACAGCAAGCAGCCTGCTGGAGAGCAGCGCCCTACGGCAAGCTCCAGGCACACCAACAGTCCTTGTGACCAGTCCATTGTTCTCACACCTGTGGGAGCCTTGTTGTGTAAACCAGTCTCATGGGAGACCAGTCCTGGTCCAATGAGCACCACCTGGAACAGTCACTTGGCGTTTCTCCCATCCCTGGCCAGCGCCTTTCAGCTGCAGTTTGAGGGGTCTTCTTAGACTTCGGGCGGAGGTCGTTGGGCAGAACAGACGAGAGGCTTTAGACGGACTCTTACAATAAACATGGCAGAAATTATCTCCCTTGGCTTCTTCTTCCCAACTCTTTTCCATTGCTGCAGATGCCAGGAAGTCCAGCTTTCCAGAAATGCCTCATTTGCCCATTTTTCAATGGCCTTGCTTGTTTCTGAAGGGACTTTGTGCAAGGTTTTCCAAACAGTTGATAATTTTGTCCCAAGTGCTGTATGGCCTCTTTGCCTGGGATGCCTTGTTTTGGAGGGAATGGTGGAACTGATGAGTTCAGATGTTGAACCAGCTGGGGGCAAGTTGTGTTGGTTTTACGTGATGGGGGGAGGGGTGAATTCACCTCAGGGATAACCCCATAGGGCTGGGGAGTGGGAGGGACTCTCCTGTCTCTGAGAGCTTCCCCTGTGGGCTGCTGGCACCAATCAGAGAGCTGATTTGGTGATGGACAGCTCGGGAAACCAATGGAAGGTTATTTTGCTTTCACAAATCACATTGGATTAAGTTAACTGTGGGGTCATTCGGTTTCCGGCCTCCGGAGGTGCGGGAGGTCCCTGGCTGCGGTCCCGGCCCAGCTCTGGGCTTGGCCTTGGGCCTGGCCTGGCGCCCCGGCCCCAGGCTCAGTGGGGGGCCTGGCCTGGCACCAGCTCTGTGGGGAGCCCCTGGTTTGGGGGCCCCCCGGCTCCGCATGGCTCCAGCACCGGCTGCATGGCTCCAGCACCCACCACATGACTCCGACACAGGCCACATGGCTCCAGCACCGGCCACATGGCTCTGGCCACATGGCCCTGGCCCTGTCAGCTCGGCTGGGCTCGCCTTTCCACGTGGCAGAAGAGGCCTCCAGCTGCCAGTGTTGTTTCCTCATGATCTGGATACAATTTTAGCTTCTTTGTGCATGGATGGGATTCTCGATGTTGTGAGCTCCCCTGAATGAGAAGAAGTGAAGCATGGGGACTACAGAGGTCAGCAGAATGAAGATAAAGTTCCTAGTGGGAAGAGATTGAAAAGATACAATGACAAGTTGCTGAAAACCTTTTTTGAGGGTTAAGGGGATCGTGACTTCACTAAAATTCCTTTAAACTGTGAAAAATACATGGGGGGTTGAAATATTTGAGAAGAGGATCTTTTGCCCCGAGGGAATGGGGGTCTCTGTTCTGGAACTGGAATATGAACAGAGACATTTGATAGAGAAAACAATAAAGAGAATTTTGTTTTTTAGCAGCCTGCCTTTGAAGTTGGTACCCCATGTGTGCATCGTAACCCATAACACGGCTCTGGTAACCTGTGTAAATGGGAGGTAAATTCATGGTTCTATAAGTCTCAGGCGAATGCAGACTGAAGGTGAAGACAAACCCTAAGCATAAACCAAACAAAAGGAACTTTTCTCTCTTGAGTAAACTGAACTGATTATTTGGGTGTATAACTGACTGAAGTGTTCTCTGTATAGTTTTGGTAAGAAATGTGGAATGAAGGGGAGGAGGGAACAATCTAGGAATCTTATCCTGAATTCTAAGTCTTCTTTTTGTGCTATTAATAAATTTCTTCTTGTACCTTTTCAAAGTTTTGAGCCTGCCTTGTTCTACTCCTGGGTCTTGTCTCTAAAAGAAATTAAATATATTAAGGTTGGCAAACGCAAGTCACACCGTGACACAAGTGTTGTGGTTCCACATTGGACTGGGCTGTTGCTAAACTGCATTTTTCACTTGCTTGCCATCTAAGGCATCTCCTTTCTCACAGGTGTCTCCTTCTCCTTCAGACTGCATAGATTCCAAGGCCTGTGCAGACTGGCAGGAATTTGTTTCCATCTGATTCTGTTCTCATTGACAAGTGACCTGGAAACAAAACTCCACTCAAGGCTTTTCCATGGGGGAATTGAGCAGTGCACATTCATCTCCCTGCCATTGTTTTCCTCTTCCAGCTTCCTTGTTGATGAAGATCTCTGGCTGGTGATGGAATACATGGATGGAGGAGCTTTGCAGGACATTGTCAGGCAGACACACATGGCTGAAGGAGAGATGGCAGCTGTCAGTCGGGAGGTGAGGGATCCTGCTTATGCTTCCTATGGCTTGGACACGATGGTCCTTCCAAACAGGGTGTGAGAACAGGAGTGGCTCCACACTCAGGGCTTTGTTTCTGTGCTGCTTTTATGAACTGGAGAAGAAAGAGCCTCTGAAGTGAACGGCCTGCCAAAATCACTATACTTCCACTCTGTTCTAGTCCTCTTTCCTGCTGTTGTGGTACTCTCTCTGTCTTTTTTGGACTTGATTTGCTGTTCTCAGCTTTGCCTTGAACCATTTGCCTGGAGCTTGTCTGCACTGTCTCCTGGCCTGTCACAGCAAGGTTGCTGCTGGGAGAATTCCAAACTGTCCTTTCTTGTGTGATGTATTGTTGGAGAACATACTGAGGGTGAGCCCCACAGATATGGACGTTCGGATTCTGAGAATTTAGAAGCCATGGATATAATGGAAATGAAGGCCACTTTCGAAATACCAAACCACAGTTACTGAATAACCACAGGACAATGGGATAGCCAGCTCGGGCTAATTGAGCTCCTGCCTCAGGGTAGCCACGAGGGTCTGACTCATTCCCCCCCAGGGTACAAGGAGTAGTTTGTAGATGTAACACGCCATGCTAATATCATAGTCCCTATAGGTTGTATGCAAATGTTGTAGAATTTGTATCTTGTATTATATTGGTTAAATGGGAATTGGAATATTCATAATGGAAAAAGATTTAAAGCTTTGTAAACGAGAAATCGCTCTCTTTTCTCTTTTCTCTTTCTCTCTTTTCTCCCTCTCTGCCTTCTCCCCCTCCCCCCTCCTCCTTACCCCACTGCTCAAACCCACGTGTTGTTTTACTCTGGGCTGCTAAAGAGCTACCCTTTGTAAAACCCTCTGTTTCTTACCCACTTAATAAATGCTACAGTAACTTTTACCAAATACAGGTTTAATGAGTTTTGTCCCTATTCGTCTGTTGGATACAAAGACACAGCGAGCACCAACAATGTATTCTGGCCATTGATTTTTACCCTTGTGTTTTGTGTTCTCTCTCAGTGTCTGCCGGGCCTGGATTTCCTCCATTCCAACCGGGTGATCCACAGAGATCTGAAGAGCTCCAACATCCTCCTGGGAATAGACAGCTCTGTCAAGCTGGGTGGGTGTTCCTGGCCAGGCACGGTGCTCCCAGGGTGCCAGTGTGAGGCTGTTTCCCAGTGAGGGCCAGAGCCCCACAAATGCTGCTGGGGGCACTTCCCCGCCCCTGCTGCCAGCTGAGAGCAGCTTCCCCATGCAGAGAGCTCAGCAGAGGAGCAGGGTGTCACCAGTGGCTTTGCTCTGGGTATGGCCCTTCCAGAGGGACAGGAGTTGGAGTCTAAACTTCAAGGCAATCAGTTAAAGCCACTGCATGAACGCTGAAGGTTTCTTTAAGGGTCCAGATCCATCATTCCTTGGCCACAGCCCTGAGGACTTTTCCAGCTGACTTCACTACTGCATTCTCAGACTGAGAGTGGGGAATCTTTGTGCTTGGTTTCTTCATTCCAGCTGTCTTTGACAGTGTTTGTTTCTGTTCTCAGCTGATTTTGGCCTCTGCACTCAGCTCAGTCCTGGGCAGGACCAGCGCAGCTCCATGGTGGGCACTGCTCACTGGATGGCCCCAGAAGTTGTGACCAAATCTCATTATGGCCCCTAGGTGGACATCTCATCCTTGGGCATTGTGACCATCGAGATGGTGGAAGGAGAACCTCCTTACTTCAAGCAAACAGGGGCTATGGTAAGAGGCAAATTCTCCAGGGTGACCCTGCACTGGGAGGAGCAGCTGGAGGTTTCTGCATTTTGGAAAGGGAATTCCCAGAGGACTCGAGCCTGAACACAGATGAATATTCGGCAGTCTCCAGCAACAATTTGCTTTGGGTTTTAAGTTGTTGCAGCTCTTCCGTCTGTGAGCATTACCTGAGAACATGAAGCCAGTGTATCAGCTCTGATGTTATCTTGCCAAAAAAATCCCCAAACCAACCCCAAAACTCACCCCCAAACCCAACAAGTTTTCTGAAGGTGTTTCTGAAAAAGGTTTTGCAAAATGAACTCCCCCCTGATTTTTCTCACCGAGAAACTTTTCTAAAACATGAAAATGATTGCTTAATGTCCCCGTAGTCCAACATATTTCCTTCCTAGTCCAAGCTACTTTCTCTGTCATTAATCCTGAGCCAAATCTCCTGTTCCTTGCCTTGCAGTTTCTGGGATGTGGCATCAGGAAGGCATTTACTTCAGTGTCAGTGGCGCTGCAGACACGTGTTTGATGTAAGAATCCTTTGCAATAACACACATGGACCACATGGACTCTTGAAAATGTCCTGTAAACCTGGAGTCTGTATTTGGAGAAGCAAAATGTGCTGTTTCTGATGGAGGTTCCTACTAACAAAGTCAGCCAATGAAATTGGCTCTCAAGGCAAGATCATTTGGATGTTGCAATGGCTGTGGCTGCATTAGGGTTTGGGGTTTTTGGCTGGCGTACAAAAATGAGCCAGGATCTCTGCCAGGGAGGAAACTGCCCCTGGAGCTGGAGCTGAGAACCCGGACTCGCTGTGAGCTCTGGTGGCTGTGAGGGGAGCTGGCAGAGCGCTGCGTTTGCTTTTCCCACAGGCTCGCCCTCTGATCCAGCAGAACAGGACCCTGCAGCTGCAGGAGCCCCGGCGCCTGTTGGCACTGCTGCGGGACTTCCTCGAGTGCAGCCTGGAGCCAGACGAGGAGTGACGCTGCTCTGTCCAGGAACTGCTGCAGGTGAGCGTGAAGCAGCTGCGGGGGAATCAGCAGCACGAGGGAGGGGTTTTCTTGGGGGGCCCCACCAAGAAAATAATCTCCGAATGTTGCATTAGAGCTATAGGAGAGTGGCAAGAAGGATAATGCAACATAGTTCTTCATGTAATGGAGAAGCAAAAGAGAGAGCTTTTATTTAAAGAAACATTACACTTATATAGGGTAGTTCATGCCATACAGAATAGAAAAGGCTCATTGGTCCAAGAAGGCAACATCTTTTTGAAAACATGCTTTTATGAAAACATCACGTCTCTCATGTTTCCAGCAGGTGTTTAATCATTGCTATAATTTCTTGTCCTTGAGCAGCCTGAGAAAGTGCTGCTTTCTTGGCTGGCTCCCAGCAGTATCCTAACGACATCCAGTAATCTCCAGTCTCGCTGCTTTTCTCATGCAAAGCAAGCAGAATCCTCGCCTGCTTTGGCTTGGCTGGGTCTTTCGAGGTCATCTGGACCTGGTGACCCACAATGATCAGGGATATCTTCAAGTGGATCAGGTGGCTCAGAGCCCTGCCTGATCTGAGCTTGGATGCTTCCAGGGAGGAGGCATCTCGCACATCTCTGGGCACCCTCTGTCAGTGTTTCCCCACTATCCTGGTAAAACAATTCTTCCTTAGATCTAATCTGAGCCTGCTTCCCTCTCTTGAGTTTCAAACCATACATGACTCTGGAAAGTAATGATTCATTTCTTTCTTTTTTATCCTTTGGGCAGCACTCATGTTTATCATCAGCCAAGCCTCTCTCCAGCCTGACCCCTCTGATCACTGCACCAAAGCAACTGTGAGTGCAGCGGAGGAGATGAAGCACTTGAGAACAGCTTTTTGTTACAGTAGCTAGGACTAATTAGTTATGGTAGTTAGCATTGCTAGTTAGTTAAGGTCGTTAGGACAGCCTGTTTGTTATGGCAGTTTTTTGAATAAACACTCTCTTAAACCTCAACACCCTTGTGTCCCTCCCTTATTCCCCTGTTACTCAGCTGCCCCAAGCAATGCGAGGGGAGAGCGAGCGCAGCCTCACCCAGAGCTGAGCCCCAGCAGATCCCTGGCAGAGCCCAGAGCAGCCGCAGCACCTGCAGAGTCAGCCTGGAAGGAGGCACTTGGAGTCTTCTCGACCGCAGCCGACTCGTGGTTACAAACTCTGAGCGGTGGAAAATGGCCGTTGGTTTTGCGAGAGGGCAGAAGGGGCCCAGGGGAGGCCCAAGTGCTCCATGCAAGGGAAAAACCCACCCAGTGTTGGAGAAAAGCCACGCCTTTATCCCCTCCCACAGCAGCCAAAAAATTTAATCCTAAACCTGGTGGAACAGGGGAAGGGGAGCAGCCCCAGACCTTCTGCCCCTGCGAGCCAAAGCATTCTGCGGGTTCTGGTTTCTGTTGGGCTTGCTGCCCCAGCCCAGCCCCAGCCAGGGCAGCATGTCGCTGGGGGCTGCGGGCAAGGATGTTGCTGTGTGATTTGGAATGGTGAATAACACAGTAACACACATGACTTCTTCAAAGCAGCAAGAAGAAGTGATTTATTGAAAAGCCATCGCACTGATACAAGATAGATCATGCAAAACAACATAGAAAAGAATCGTTGGTTTAAGAAGGCAACACTTTCTTGAAAATATGTTTTCTGTAAAATATTACGAGACATACATACAGCTTTGTGATCAACAGGTGTTCATCTATGTTATTCATTCTTTTTTTTGTTGTTTATCTCCGAGAAAAGTCCCCAGCTTGGGAAAGATTCAAGATGGAGCTGAGAAAGCTAACAGCCTGGGAAAAATATGAGCTGAATTTTTCCACAAGCCTTCAGCAGTGCCTACACAGGGACACGCATTTGGTGCTACCTGTGAGTGCAAGCAGGGCAGGGGCTCTGGAAGCGATTGGTGAAAGGAATAGGGTGAATGTGACTGAAACAAACCGTGGGAATCTGCCTGGAAACAGCGCCAGGGACTTGTAGATAAGAAGTAACGAAGAAGATTGTTACTTCTAGAACGTGGTACTAATTGACATGGACTGTTGTTCAGCCATGGCCGTGTTAAATTCTTGAACTAGAGAAGAACAAAGACTTAAGAGAATTATGAATATTGCTTTGTTCCACTTAAAAAAAAAAAAAAAAAAGGCAGGCGTGTGTGCATATTGGAAGGGAGATGAATGAGACAGACCGGGAAGTCCTATATCTTCCGGGGACAAGGCAGCCACCTCTGTACTACAGACAGGAACCAGGAAGCAGTGATATGATCTGACTGTGACCTCCATCCCCTGTATGGGGACAGGGGAGAGAATGGAGAATAAAGGGAAATCCGGGAAGGAGGGAAGGGTGAGGGGAAGATGTATTAGTAGAAATTATTTTACTTCTCATTCTATTGCTCTGACTTGTTTGATAATAAATTCAATTAATTTCCACAAGTCAGGTGTGTTGATCAGTGATTAAACTCTCCTCGCCCCCTCGAGCCTTTCCTTCTGTGTTCTGCTCCCTGTCCAGGGTGAGGAGGGAAGTGACAGAGAGGTTTTGGCCTCCCTCAAACATCTTTTGCCCGGCCCAGGCTCCTGCCGGGGCTCCAGGTGGGTCCTGGCTCCATCCCGGGACTCACTCCCAGCTCCCACTGCCCTCAGCTCCTGCCCACCCCGAGCTCCCGGATGGTTCAGGGCAGCAGTGGTTCCTTGGTCCGATGCCTGGGCCGGGCCCAGCGTGGGAGCCGCTCCTCAGGCGAGGGTTCTGAGAAATGGCGGAGCTCAGGGAAAGGGAGGGGAGACTGTGCCGTATGCAGGGCCTGCCAGTCGCTGCGATTGGCTGATTCTGCCGTCAGTCCTCGTTCTCGCACGCTGATTGGGCAGAGCGGGGACAAGCCTGGTCCCGAGGCCGCCGCCAGGCCGTGCCATGCCCAGCAAAGTCGCCATTGTGGGAGCGTCTGTGCGGCCCGGGAGCGGTGGCCGCGGCCGGAGCACCGTGAGACGGCGGCGGAGCTCAGAGGTGGCCCCAGCGCAGCATCCTGGAGATGGGGCAGCCACCTCTGTGCTACCCACAGAGCCCCCTGCTGCCCCCTTTGCCCGCCTCCCACCTGCGCTGGGGCTGCCTCCGAGCTCCCTTGCAGCCTAATCGATGGTTCCCTGTATGATCCTGGGCATTTCCTGTGTGTTCCAAATCACACACGGTGGGATCTCAGTTGTCCCAAACATGGTCCCAGTACCTCCCAGTTATCCCTGGTATGGTTCCTTTCACTCCCAGTCCCTCTCTGTAAGAGTGCAGTGTGCCCCCAGTCACAGCTTCTATGATGCCATTTGACCCCGCTGCCATCCCAGTGTCTCCCAGAATAGGTCCAGTCTCTCCAGTATGATCCAGTAACCCCAGTAACTCCCAGACACTCCCAGTACTATGCCAGTCACTCCAAGTGTGACCCTGTCAGTCCAGTATGAACCCAGTATGAGCCCAGCATGGGCCTGCTGCTCCCAGTATGATCCCAGTTACCCTTGCATTATTCCAGTTTATCTCATTCACGCCTACTACAGATCTGATCACTCCTAGTTGTTGCGTGGCGACCTGGTTCAAGCCCGGCACAGTGGCTCTAACCCAGAGCCACTCGGTCCATGTGCTCCTTACACCAGTATGGTAGACAGCAAATGGCGTTTATTCAGGGGTCACAAGGGTTTTTATGGTGGGCTATCAGTGTCATTTCCTTTAGCTCATGTCCGGCCAGGTGCGTCTGGAGCAAGGGTCTGACCGCACGGGGTGGGGGAAGAGGTGTCCCTGGCTGTCCGTCACAACTCGATATCTTCCGTATGCAAATCCCTAACTCTCCACACCTAGTATTATTCCAGTGAATCCCAAGATGATCCAAGCCACACCCAGTATATGTCAGCTTTCCCCTGCATACTCCCAGTTGCTCCCAGTAGCCCTCAGTGTGGTCCCAGTATATCCCAGTATGATCCCTGGTGCCCCAGCTTTGCTCCCAGTGGGTTCTTGTCCCAGTCCTGCTGTACCTCGGTGACCCAGTCTGTCCCAGTCCCCTCCCGGTAGCTGCCATCGTTTCCCAGAGGTGGCTCTGGGGGCCGGGCCAGTGCTGGGGGCGAGCAGCGCGATGGTTCCAGCGCTGGGGCTGGGGCTGCTCTTGGGGCTCCTGGGGCTCCTCTGGGACCCGGGGGGAGTGGCAAGAAATGAGTGGGATCCCCGAAATCGTTACCCTCCCTGAGCTTCCATTTCTGGGCACTTGGAACCCCCTAAACCTTCATTCCCGGGCAGGGGAACCCCACCATCCCCTTCCCCGGTACCAGGAGCCCCCTGAACCCCCTCATCTGGCACCAGGAGCCACCTGAACCCTCATTGCTGGGGATCAGGATCCCTTTAAACCTTGAATTGCAGCACGGGAATCCCCCATAATCCTGGGCACTGGGACATCCCTGAATCTCCATTTCTGGGCCTGGGACCCCCCTGCACCCCCTTTTCGGGCATCCCGCTTTTCCCAGACCCCAGTCCCGCCCTTTGGACCGCCCAGACCTCCCAAGTTTCCCTGTTCCCCCCATTTTCCACACCCACCGCTTCTCGAAACGGGGTGCCCAGAGTGTCCCGGGCGTCCCAGGGGTCTCAGAGGGGTCTCAGCGGGGATCCAGTGGGATCCAAATGAACTCTCTGGATTCCCTCTTTCCCCCCGTCCCCTCCCCCAACCACTCCCTCGGTCTCTTTCCCGTCTCCCAGGCTGCGCCACCGGGATCTGCTAGAATCTCCCATCCCCTCTTTCCCGGGGATGCCCTGAACCCCCATTCCTGCCTTTCCCAGCTCTCAGAGCCTCGTTTTCCCTCAACACCCGGGATCCCTGGCACCCCTTTCCTGGGCAGAGGGACCCCCTGAATCCCCCATCATGCGTCTCCCAGTCCCGTCCTTGAACCTTGGACCCTTCCCAGCTCTACCCGTTCCTCTTCCTGCCCTCCACCAATCTCTGCGTCCCCCCAGTTCTCCATCCCCTGCTCGTCCTTTGGGGGGGGGGGGGGTGTCACAGGGGGATTTTGGGCTCTGGGACCCCCCTGAATTTCCAGTCCCGGGCACTGGGACCTCCCTGCAGTCCCTTATCCAGTACCAATCCCCTCCTGCACCCCCTTTCCCATCCATCCCGCCTTCTCTAGCCCCAAAACCCTCTCTTACCTGACCCTGTGGCCCCCTGGACCTCCATTCCTGCTTTTCTCAGCCTCCAGCTCCCCTTTCCCTCTGCATCAAGGACCCCCGAGCTCCCCCATTCCAGCCATCCTGGATCGCCCCACTTTGTGACCCCTCTTTCCTTGGCACTGGGGACCCCTGGGCCCCCTTTCCTGGGCACAGGGATCCCCTGGAAACCCCCATTCCTTGTATCCCCCGGAACCCCCATTCCTTGTATCCCCCTTTCCTTGGCACTGAGAGTCCCCTGAGCCTCCATTCCTGGACAGTGGGTCTCCATGCACCCCCTTCCCAGCTCTCCCAGTTCCCCTTTCATTGATCCAGGACCCCCTCAACCCCCCCAAATCTCTGTGTCTCCCCAATTCTCCAATCCCTGCGTTACCTGTGCGTGGCAGTATCAGAGCCCAGCCCAGGGATCCCCCAGCTCATGTCCATTGGGTACCTGGATGCGATCCCCTTTGTGCACTATGACAGCGAGCGGGGCCGGAGGGAGCCACTGACACAGTGGATAAAGGATGGAGCAGAGCCAGGATATTGGGATAGGGAGACTCAGATCTGCGTGGGGAAGCAGCACATGTTTGCCAGGAACCTGGAGATAATGCGGGACCAGTACAATCAGAGCAGGGGTGAGTGGGGAGATCTGTGGGACTGGGGTGGGATCTGTGGGGCTGGGATGGGATCCATGGGTTGGGATGTAGATCCATGGGGCTGGGAGGTGACTCTGTGGGTCTCCATCAGACTCGGGGGCTCCATAGGGCTGGAATGGGACTCTGTGGGGCTGGAACACAATTCCATGGGTCTCTGTGGATACAATCCCCCCAGGTCTCCACACCGTACAGCGGCTTTCCGGCTGTGACCTCTTGTCTGATGGGAGCATCCGTGGATCCTGCCGGGATGGCTACGATGGGCGGGATTTCATCTCCTTTGACCTGGAATCCAGGAGATTCGTGGCGGCCAACAGCGCTGCTGAGGTCACCAGGAGGTACTGGGAAGGTGAAACAAATGAGGCTGAAAGGGTGACGAATTACCTGGAGCACGTCTGTCCGGAATGGATCCAGAAATACGTCAGATATGGGCAGCAGGAGCTGAACTGCAAAGGTGAGAGCAGAATTCCTGTGGTAATGTGGGATTTGGGAATGGAGCACTTGGGAACATGGTAATTCCAGTGGGAATTCCAGGGAAAGATCTCACCCCCATCCCATTCCCATGGAGTTCCAGGGGAAGATCTCACCCCCATCCCATTCCCATGGAATTCCAGGGGCAGATCTCATCCCCATCCCATTCCAGTGGGAATTCTTTCACCCTCATCCCATTCCCGTGGAATTCCACAGATGTCTCTCACTGTTATCCCATTCCAGAGCCCCCTGATGTCCATGTGTCCAGAAAAGAGGAATATGGGATGCTGATCTTGTCCTGCCACGTGTACGGATTCTACCCCTGCACCATCGCAGTCAACTGGATGAAGGGGGATGAAATCTGGGATCAGGAGACGGAGTGGGGCGGGGTCGTTCCCAACAGTGATGGCACCTTCCAGACCTGGGCCAGGATTGAGGTGCGGCCAGAGGAGTGGGAGCAGTACCGGTGCTGGATGGAGCATCCTGGAACGTTGGAGCCTGGGATCTTCGCTTGGGGTGAGGCTGGGAATGTGGAATGTGGGAATTGGGAATTTGGAATTCCTAAATGGGGATTCCCTCCCCCTGCCTTACCATCCCATGTTTCCCAGAGCCGACATCTGGCAGGAATCTCACCGTGGTGGTCTCTGTATCCCTCACTGCCATCACCATCCTCATTGTCCTCATCGGATTCATTGTCTGGAGGCGCCAGTCCGGTAACACCCGGGATGGGGGTTGGGAAGGGGCACAGATCCACTCAGCATTATTCTGGGAATCCTGTGCCACCAACACTGATCCCACTGTTTTTCCACAGGGAGGGTGGACAGGAATGAATACAGCATGGCAGCCAGTGAGTACCAGTGGTGGATCCAGCCCTGGATCCCCTCCATGTGGATCCCAAGATCGATCCTGAAGTTAATTCCTGTGTGTGATCCGTGCTGGAATCTCATGGATCTTCTCTTTCTGCAGGAAATGACGTGGGAGCAATGTCTTGACCGCAAGTACGGAGCGGGATCAGGGTGGGATTCCAGAGGGGGATTGGGGCAGGATGGACAAATTGGGATCAGGGAGGGATTCCAGATGAGAGCAGGGATCCAGAGCAGGATCAGATGGAATTGTGGAGTGGGATCAGGAGTGGATTCTGGAGTAGGATCACGTGGGATGGATGGATGGATGGATGGATGGATGGATGGATGGATGGATGGATGGATGATGGATGGATGGATGGATGGATGGATGGATGGATGGATGGATGGATGGATGGATGGATGGATGGATGGATGGATAATGGATAATGAACGGATGATGGATGATGGATGCATGATGGATTGATGGATGGATGATGGATGGATGATGGATGGATGGATGGATGGATGGATGGATGGATGGATGGATGGATGGATGGATGGATGGATGGATGATGGATGGATGGATCGGTGATGGATGGATGGATAATGGATGGATGGATAACGGATGGATGGATAATGGATGGATAATGGATGCATGATGGATGGATAATGGATGCATGATGTATGGGTGGACAGGGCAGGATTGGTGTGGGATGGATGAGGCAGGATCAGGGTGGGATTCCAGAGCAGGATTTGTTGGGCTGCATGGAGCAGGATTGCAGCAGGATTGAGGCGGGATCAGGTTGGAATTCCAGAGCAGGATTAGGTGGGATGGATGGAGCAGGATTGGGCAAGCTCAGGTGGGATCTGGAGCAGCTCCTGCACTCCATGGGATCTAGCCATGTCCATCCTGTGGGATGGGGACAGGGACAGGGTGACACCATGACCCTCCCTCATCCCAGCAGCAATCACCGCTTGAGTGATCCACAGAGCTGGATCTGGCCCCTTCCCTCTTCCCGGGAAAGCCGAGAGCTGTCAGCAGAGCTCATCCTGCTGCTACCAGCCACCCACAGCTCTTGCTAACTGAAACACTAATCTTAGAAAATTAGGATTTTAGTTACCTTTGTGAAAATAAATAAAAGTTAGAAGTTAGAATGGAGTAGTTATCTGAAACTTAAATAATTAATTGTCTGTCATTTTATGTTTGCTCAGCTTCGCTTACAATGGGAAAAGACAAAACTAGTGAGCAGACCCAAAGAAACATAGACAATGCAACCAGAAACCCATTCTTTGAAAATTTGGACTATCCCCAGAAATCATTTGTATTATCATTGATAGAAAAGGTCAAGAGTTTAGGGTGGGGAAGACTCGCCTTACTTCCTCCTTTTAAGACCCCTCCACACGAAAACGACCCCAGACTCAATTTAAGAAGTCAATCATGCATTTTTAATAGCTATTCAAGCTAATTACCACAGGAAGCAGGGGATGGGAGGGGCTGTTATTATGAATACGTATTTGTTTGAATCCTTTGACATTAAACAGATTTTGTGCTCACCTGTGATTTTCAGTGCATATTAGAGGATTACCTCCCGGTGCTGCCCAGCGCTGAATAAACATCCACTTTCTAACTTTAAATTATTAGAGAGTCTTTTGTCTGCCACAGTTGAGTATTGGTATTAGACCAACACTCATATTTTGGTAATTCAGTAGGCGACTCTGGTGGGACCTGTTCTCTCTGGCCGAGGGGCCAGTGGGGTTCAGGACCCCTCTAGGGTGCCCACCTGGGATCTTCCTAGGAAGAGGGCTCCTTTTCCTCACTGGCACCCCAGGGAGCAGAACTAGAACTGCTGGAGATACGGACAAAAAGATATGTTTAAAACTTATAGATAGGTACCTGTAAGAGAGGCAAACTGGTAAGACGCTGCGAGACGTTGAGCGCACAGTGAAAAAGTGGATTTGTTTGTAAGTTTCCGCGGAATTTGGTTTTGGTTTGTGTTCCAGGTGGGGCTGGTAACAGCACCAGGAACTCTTGCCCCGTAGTCAGGAAGTAGCTGAGGGCTGGTCGTGGCCGCCAGGACTAGAGCTCCTGTGGCAGTGGGTCGGCGGAGCTCGGGCAGCGGCAATAACAGTGTTGCCAGTATTGCTGTGGTACAGGAGTGTCACAATCCGCTCAACCCGAGAGGGAGTCATGATGGTTCATTCGACCCCAGGGTGCAAAAGACAAAAGCAAGAGACTCAGGTTTTATTCAGCAGCAAGTAGCAATGCAGTTTATTGTGTGGAACAATTCAGTTTTGGGATAAAAGAGAGAGAGCGAAAGGATGGGATATAGCTGCCAACAGACGGGATGCATCCTTGTGGTCATCCGACGATAGACACATCTTCAATCCATTGGGGAGAAAGAGATCTCAAAGTCTCTTTAGGAAAGTCACTTTTTATAGTCCTTTTCCAAAGCGAGTGGCCTCTGGCCAAAAGGTGTGAAGATTTATGGACTATTGAATGTGGAGATTGTAGCTCCATGATGCAGATGCGGGGACAGGGTGCGATAACCTGTACCCTGCAGTGTACCATGACAAGCACCAGGCACAGCTACAAACAGTCCTTGGCCCACAAGCATCCACCTCGGCCAGGCCGGAGCTCTGGTTAAGGGCAAGTGGTGCAATCTCAGGTCCCAGTTTCTGATGATGGTCATGAGGCAGATCAGAGAAAACTTCAGACCAACTCTTACACGGGGGTAGTCTCCAGAGTGGAGCAGGCAGTTCTCAAAGACATTGAGAATGAGAATCTCTTCAGACTGCTTTCAAAACTAATTTATTTAGTTTCACATCGTGAGCATCCATTCTATGTGATGCATGTGAGGTCACACACTGATTTGCCATGTGAGATTGCAAGAGGGAATCATAAGGCAGACTCCCTGGCTGCCCCAGCTAAGAAAGCACGGCTCTCTGACATCTTCTAACAGGCAAAGTTGAGCCACCAGCAATACCACCAGAATTCTCCAGGTCTGATCCATCAGTTCCAATTAACACGGAGTCAGGCTCGAGTCATTGTGGCCACCTGTCCCAACTGCCAGCTCCAGGCCATGCCATCACTGGGTATGGGGTTTAACCCCCGGAGCCCTGACAACTGTAAAGTGTGGCAGACAGACATCACACACATTCTCAGTTTCAGTCGGCTCACATATGTTCATGTAAGCATTGACACATATTCAGGTGCAGTTTATGCCTCCACCCATGCAGGAGAAAAGGCTGTGCATGCCAAAGAACACCTAGTACAAGCCTTTTCAGTGCTGGGGATCCCTAAGGGAAATTAAGAGATAATAGCCTAGCGTATGCATCCAAGGAGTTCCTAGAGTTTGTCCAGCCGTGGGGAGTGGAAAATTAATCTGGCATCCTCCACTCCCCCACAGGCCAAGGTGTGATCGAGTGTGCCCATAAGACACCCAAGCAAGTCCTGGAAAGACAGAGCAGTTCAAATGTGTGGATGTCTCTACAGCAGAAGCTCTGCAAAGCCATGTTTACTATCAATTTTCTAAATTGTTAATTTGAAAATATGAGTCCACCTGTGGTACTTCACTTTAACAGTGGTAATCAGTTCAAATTGTCCCAGCGTCCACCAGTCTTGATTGGGACTTGGGAAACCAAAGATCCCTGTGAGCTCGTTACCTGGGGGCATGGTTATGCATGCATAGCCACTCCCACAGGCCCTGGTGGATTCCCCAGAAGTGGGTGAAACCTTTTGTCCCCAAGCATCCAGCTCTGGCAGAAGGGGATGAGAAGCAAGTTGCTTCAAAAAGACACCACTGGAAAGAAGAGAGAAAATCTTCCTAAGATGTGGCTACATTCTGGCAGACACAGAGACTTTTAACATGCTTTAAAAATCTTTGTTTTTCCTTTTAGAGAATACCTGATGCATTTCTTTTAACTTTGTTAAACAAAAAATGGAGATGTTGTATTTCACTGATTTAGATGGAGAAAAACGTTTTGTACTGTACTCCCGTAAATTCTGTGAAGTTGGTTCAGCATTCCCTTAGCCCCGTCCCACTGGTTCAACCCCATTGGCTGCAACTCAGTTTCCCCTCCCTCTTGACCCAAGATTTGAACTTCCTCACCACTCCTTTGTTCGCTCTCTTTTTCCCCTGGACCCCTTCAGGAATAAAACTTGGATTATCTGGGGAAGAAGAGCTTCCTTGGTTTTTTGCTTTCTCTATGCCAAATTCCCTCTATCTCTGACTCAGAGCTAGCCAGAAGAATGGTCAGAGTGGGGAGGATCATGGCACTGCAGCACCGTCAGACTCTCCCTCTTTAAAGCAGGGTGAGGGTTGAGGGTCTCTCACCAGCTGAGGAAAAGTGCTCCTTCAGCATCTCGCCTATCTCCTTCACTAGAACCCCCATCCACTCCAGGTGGTTCCTTTCTGCGGTGAGCTGTGGGGCATGGTCAGGGCCTGTGGCAGCATCCCTAGTCTCTGGGGCAGAGTCAGGCTCTGGGGCAGCATCCCTATTTCCTGGGTTAGGTATCAGGGTTGTTATCCCAGTCAACCCCCCCCTTATCTTTGAATGCTAAATACAACAGGCCTATCAGCAACACCAGCCACTCTATGATATCATTAGCATTTAAAGTGGATCTGAACTCCTTGAAAACTGGTGGGGTGGACTGAAAAAATTGGGTGATGGGTTGGGGGAAGATTTCACCTGCAGTCACCTCCTCACAGTAAGTACCATTATTGAAGTAACTCCAAAAACACACAGAGTGTGGTAACTCTGGATCCATGTGGCTGTGTTCCAGAGGAAGTTAAAAATCCATCAGAGCCTCACCTGATCAACCCACCAAATGAATCGGATAATAGCTACAGTAATTTTGGTGAGGGGATCCATGTTCAAATAAGGGCTTGCAAATGGGAGAGATGTGTCTGTAATCACATGGAGCCCAAGTCAGATTAACCTGGACAACACGGTGCCACCTAACACAAAACCTTAGGTAACTCAAGAACTTTTTTCACCCTGCTCTCAATGCCCTCAGGCCCCACCATCTGGGCACCAAAATCTGTCCCAGTTTGGAAAGCAGGTATTTGCCAAGAAAGGCAGGAGCTCCTTCCAAGATGGAGAATGTAAGCCCCCTCCCTCCTAATTATTTTAATTTTGCAATCAGAAGCTCTCAGGCAGAGAAATGGGGGTAGGAGTAACAGCTCTTTACTAATATATCTAACCAAACAAAAACAACAGCAGCTATGAAAATTAACAACAAACAGAACAGCAACTCAGCTCCAGTCCTTTTCGGCCACAGCCACTTTTCCTGTGCTCAGTAACGGTGGTGGGCACAGGGCAGGTCCCACACAGCTGTGGAGGGCTGGGACAATGTCAGCAGTGTCCCAGGTGGGAGATGGAATGGAGGAAGGACTCCCCACTCACCATAGGGGTCGCAGCACTCAGCTGCATGTGCAGAGGTAGCAGGCTGAGTGCGAAACGCAGCAGTGCAGTGTCCCACAGCAGAGAACCCAGCTCTTGGTGTTGGGATGGCCGGGATGGATGCGAGCATGTCTTCCTCCGACCCCACCAGCGAGCACAAGGGCCAGACCTGCCCAGCTATCCCCCATCTCTTTTGTCACTAACCATCATGAGCTAGGGTGCAGCCCAACAAGCTTCATCATAACGGGGAAAATTCCACAGAGAGAAAAAAGGAAGGGAACAAACCCCAACCCCCAACATAGCCACAGTAGCCTTAGTTAAAGGGTCCCTGTTTAGATAAGGGCCTGCAAATGGGAGAAATATAGCCATGACCATGTGTCACCTGAACCAGGGCAAGCTAGACCACATGATACCACCTAATGAGGTTTTACATCCAGCACAAAAAACTAGGTTACTCAAGAACTGTTACTCTTTTTTCGCCCCACAGAGGGCGCCAAAATTTCTCTTTGTTTGAAAGACATGTGTCTGCTAAGAAAAGCAGAAGCCTCTCTTGAAATGCACAATATAAACTCCCTCCCTCCAAATTATTATAATTTTGAAATTAAGCAGGTCTCAGGCAATGATATGGGAATAGGAATAACAGTTCTTTTACTAGGAAAATTAAAATAAAAATACAGTACTAAAAAAAAACCAACTAAACCCCAAACACAGACAAAGTCAGAATACAACCTGACACCCTGTCAGTTAGGGTGCTGGTAGCAGTCCCACTAAATGGTGGCTGCAGTCTTCCTGGAGCGACAGATGCAGTTCTCTTGCAGCAGTGGTTTTGCAGAAGGGTGCAGTTTTCCTCCAAAGGTCCAGTGATGATGCAGAAAGGTCTGGTTTTCCTCTGGAATCCAGAGGAAAGATTCCTTTTCCTATGGAAAAAGGCCGCCTTGGTATTCCTAAGTTTGCAGGTTTTATCTACGAAGGAAATCCTTGCCTCCTCCCCCTGGCTGGAGCATCTCCCAGTGGGATGATGTAATTTTATCAGTCATGCAGTGGGACTCAATGGGCCATTAACAGACAATAGCTTTCTGGAAGAAGGATGGGTTGTGGAAAAGATAAAGAACACTGCCCCACCTGATTTTTAACAGATGGCCCATTAGCAGCGATCTCCCATAGAGATAAGGAACTCTGCCACCTGGTTTCAACAGTTCATGAAGATGGTGATAGAATACATACCTTCGGCCACATCTTTACATTGTAACCTAGGACAGTCTGGGACTAAGTTCCTGAACTTTTAACTAGATTTTAGGGCTTTTTATTCTCTTAAGGCACTTACAGTATAGTCTTACTTAAAACTAAAACTTCTACTTCACATTTATGTGATGTAATAATATTCCTACTAACTTAAAACAAAAACATACACTTCTACTTCATGTCTGTGTGACGTAATGTATTTTAATTTCTGTAAAGGCTTTAATTTAATCCCTGCATTCTTCTCTCTTTCTGAGGGAGTCAGAGAGGCTTCTATTTTACATACTCCAACAGGCTCTGACGTTGGAGTGAGGCCTCACAGTGAAGGACGTGGGGAGCCTGTATTAAGGATGATCCTGATACTTTCTGCCAATTTGGAGAGCTCTAAACGGCTTGTGGTATACTCACACCGATCCTCCCACAGGGAATGGAGTTCAAGCAGAGCATGAAGCACTCAGGGCTTCCCTTAGTGGTGACCCCGTTGCTGACGGTTCAAAGTTGAGCTCTGTGAGAAGCTCTTCCCACACTCAGGACACTCGTAGGGCCTCTCCCCAGTGTGGATTCGCTGATGGACAGTGAGGTCGGAGTTTTCCTTGAAGCCCTTCCCGCAGTCAGGGCAGCGGAAGGGCCTCTGCTCTCTGTGAATCCGGTCATGTCTGAGGAGTTTGGAGCTGGTCTGAAACCTCTTCCCACACTCAGGACACTCATAGGGGCCATTCCCCAGTGCGGATGCGCTGGTGGCTTCTGAGGCAGGAGCTCTGTCTAAAGCTCTTGCCACATTCCAAGCAGGTGTAGGGCCGTTCCCCGGTGTGGATCACTAGGTGCCGCATCAGATTGGAGATGTCACTGAATCTTTTTCCGCATTTCCCACACTTGTAGGGCTTCTCCCTAGTGTGGATCCTCTGGTGCTGGATCAGATGGGAGCTGCAGCTGAAACCCTTTCCACATTCCAAGCACTCGTAGGGCTGTTCCCCAGTGTGGATCCTCTGGTGCCGGATCAGACTAGAGCGGTAGCTGAAGCTCTTCCTACATTCCCCACACTTGTAGGGCTTCTCCACAGTGTGGATCCTCTGGTGCTGGATAAGATGGGAGCTGTAGCTGAAACCCTACCCACATTCCAAGCACTTGTGGGGCTTCTCCCCTCCATGACGCTTCTCCACCAGCTCTGAGCTCCACCTGGATCTCCGGCCACCTTCCCGGCACAGGGAGGGTTTTTCCTCCGTGCAGCTCCCTGGGCTGGGTTTGCAGCCCCTCCTCGTGAGGGATCTCAGGGGCTTTTCCTCCTCCTCCTCCATCTGTCAATGCCTTGGGAATGTAAAAACCTGGTTTGGGGGAAAAACAAGAGGAGAGGGCCTTGGGCTGGGGGTTCCTCCTTGCCCAAGTGCAACTCAGGAAGACATTGGGCATCTTGTGTCTGTAAGAATCTCCAAAACACCAAGATTTAGCCTAAAAATGCTCCAAACATCATGACACAGATGAAAAACCAACCAAAGAGTAAGATTTGGCCTAACCCCCCCACCAAAATATAAAGATTCAACCCCTGCAAAAAAGAAAACCACCCACATTTATCCCAATAAAGCTCAGAAACACCAAGATTCACCCCCTGTGAAAATAATGGATCCTCTCTTTGGTCACCCGGCTGCATGTGATGGGGACAACGCTCTTGGGGCTGTGGAGAGGCTGCAGATACAGGGAGGGGTGGAACATTGTGCTCCTTCCTGTTTCTGCTCCTCCTCCTCCTGTGTCCCTACCCCTCCTCACATTCCTCTTCCTCCTGCTGTTCCTCCTTCTCCTGCACAATCCCACCTTTTCCTCCCACATGCATGGTTTGACCATTTGCATTGGAATTTTTTCTGTATATATGTGGGTGACTTTAAGTGATGGCAAAATTTTGGTATGGGTTTTTCAATGTTTACGTTTAAGACGGATTTTTCAAAACTAGAAGAACTTTAAAGGTAACACTTTAACAGATAAAATGTTAACAGAACATTGTTAATAAGAAAAAAAAGCAGATGGTGGGGGGTCCACATATGAGTAGATCCAATGGCTGCTCTGGAAGAGAAGCAGGGGGTTCCAGACAGCCAGGAGAGGAGCTTTAGAAAAACAAATTAACCCTGCTGGAGCAAAGTGTGGACAATGTACCAGGGTCTTCTTGCCTGGGGGAGGCAATTGGGCTGATTCCTTCTGGCCCTCCCCAAGCTCTGCCTGCTTGCACAGATGGAATTTGCACAGCTAAACACAGAGCCCATAGTGAGGGATATCTGACTGCAACAGAAATTGGTTAAGCTGCAAGGTAAACAGCAAATGGAGAACGTTGTGAAAATTTTACTAAAAAAGTGAGGGAGAATCATCACTCTCTCCACTTCAACATGTGTTGTCACTGTCTGTTGTATCGGGGTGTATTAAGAGTATTGGGGTGTTTTTGCTAATCCAGAGTAATCATTTGGGAATCCAAGTATTTGATGATTTCATTAGAGAAAAGTGGTCAATTGATGCAGCCCTGGCTGGAGGGAGTGCCTAAAAATGGGGGAAAAGATAGAAAGACACCAGAACAAATCCTACAACACCATGGACCAGCCCCTGGGAACCTTAATGAATTCACATGAGGAGAAAGAAAATCCACCAATATTTTTGAATAGCACAATTAGATTAAAAACCAAATATTATTCTCATTCTTACTATTATGATTAACATTCATACTATTATTGCTGCAGCTCTTCTTCTTCTTCTTCTCATTATTATGTACTAAGGAATATACTATCATTCCTCGAAATAACAATCAATTGGCCACCTCCAGCTCCTGACCTTTCTGCTGACAAATCCAGGGAAATGAAGAACAAGGCATTTCACCATGGGATGGGATAAGATTACCTATTCACAGAAAGAGGAGAAGTTTGTGGAAAATTAAATGACTGAAACTGATGTTTGCAAATAGATTATAACCGTGAAGTGGTGAAAGAGATAAAAACGGAAATAAGAAAGACATCATATTCCAGTGAATGGGACACGCTTTCATGATTCCCTGGCAGACCATGGGTTAAACGAATGCTGCTTCTCCTCTGATGTGCTGCAGCAACTCTCATCTTTTCCCCATGCACGACACCTTGCTGAGTGCAGCTCATCCAGCAGCTGAGCAAGGGGATGCAGGTGGCAGCCAGGCCTCCTGATCCAGAAACGGCTACAAAAGGACAGGCAGTGAGGGCACTGAGAATAATCCCAAAATTAAAAAAGGCCCAGGAAGAAGAAACAGGGTCGGTGAGTGAATCTACCTGGAGATAGGGCCAGGGACTTATACATGAGAAAGCAATCGGAGAATCTTCAGTTTCAGAAAATTGACACAGACTGCTGCAAAGCCAAGATCCTGCTCAATTTCTGAACTTCGAGAAGGAGAAACACTAAACACAGCCGGGAATATCAGATGTTATACTAAAGGAGGAGTGCATATTAAGGAGGACATGCAGCAGGGGGATTGGGACGTCTGAACCTTCCAAGTTCCTCAGCGAGTGGGGAAAGGGAGAGGAAGATGCAGCCGGGAAAATGAGGATAAAAAGGAAGCTGTGTTTTAGAGACCGCATGGCAAATGCCGCATGGCCTCTACCTTTGTTCATCAATAAAGTCACTTTTACAGGACTCCTCTGTCTCCTTTGGGCACACAAACCTCTGGCCACATGAATTTTCCCGCACAGCCCCGGGGCCTCTCTCAAACATACCCGGCTCCCGCTCCTGCTGGGGCTGCAGGTGGGTCCCGGCTCCATCCCGGACTCACCCCTAGCTCCCACCGCCCGCAGCTCCCACTCACCCCGAGCTCCCGGCGGTTCAGGGCAGCAGCGGTTCCTTGGCCCGATGCCCGTGCTGGGCCAAGTGCGGGAGCCGCTCCTCAGGCGAGGTTTCCGCGAAATGGCGGAGCTCGGGGTAAGGAGAGCGTCCGTACCGCGTGCAGAGCCCGCCCCACGCTGCCATTGGCTGACTCTGCCGTCACTCCTCGTTCTCGCCCGCTGATTGGGTAGAACCGGAAAAAGCCCGGCCCCGGTGCTGCCGCTAGGGCGCTCCTGGCTCAGCAAAGGCTCGGAGGCGGCCCTAACGCACCATCCCGGGCACAGGGCAGCCACCTCTGTGCTACCCACAGGAACCGGGACGAGTCAGCGCGGCTCCGGCAGCGGCTCCTGCCAAGGCCCCAGTGGGAAGGAGACCGCGGGCAGCCGCTCCCGCAGCGCCCTCAGCCCAGGGGCAACACGGGACGGGCATGGCACAACGAACCCGCCAGAGCCCCCTGCCGCCCCATCCGTCCGCAGGGAGCCCCGAGCCCCCGCAGAACCGAGCGCGGCTCCCACCTGCGCTGGGGCCGCCTCCAAACTCCGCCGCCGCCGCCTCACCGGGCTCCGGCCGCTGCCGCCGCTCCCGGGCCCGCACAGACGCTGCCACAATGGCGCCTTTGGCCCCGGGTCCGGGCTTGTCCCCAGCCTGCCCAATCAGCGCGCGAGAACGAGGAGTGACGGCAGAATCAGCCAATCGCAACGAGGGGCGGGCTCTGCACACCGCACGGTCTCCCCTTCCTTTCCCCGAGCTCCGCCATTTCGTGGAAACCTCGCCTGAGGAGCGGCTCCTGCGCTGGGCCCGGCCTGGGCATCGGGCCAAGGAACTGCTCCTGCCCTGAGCCGCCGGGAGCTCAGGGTGAGTGGGAGCTGCGGGCGCTGGGAGCTGGGGGTGAGTCCGGGATGGAGCCGGGACCCACCTGCAGCCCCAGCAGGAGCGGGAGCCGGGTATGGGATGTTTGAGAGAGGCCCCGGGGCTGTGTGGGAAAATTCACATCGCCCGAGGTTTGCGTGCCCAAAGGAGACAGAGGAGTCCTGTAAAAGAGACTGTATTGATGAACAAAGGAAGAAGCCATGCTGTCTCTAAAACGCAACCTCCTTTTTATCCTCATTTTCCCTGCTGCATCTCCGTCTTCCTTTCTCCACTGGCTGAGGCACTTGGAAAGTTCAGATTTCTCCATCCGCCTGCTGCATGTCACCCTTGATATGCACCCCTCCTTTCGTATAACATCCGATTTTAACGGCTCTGTTAAGTGTTTCTCCTTCTCGAAGTTCAGGAATGGAGCAGGATCTTGGCTTAGCAGCAGCCCGATATCGATTAGTAACATTTTCTGAAACTGAAGATGTCTGCCATTACTTTCTCGTGTACAAGTCCCTAGTCCTATCTCCAAGCAGATTGACTCATTGATCCCGTTTTTTCTTCCTGGTTCCTCTTTGTTTTTGGGATTATTCTCAGTGCCCTCACTGCCTGTCCTTTTGTAGCTGTTTCTGGATCAGGAGGCCTGGCGGCCACCTGCATCAGCTTGCTCAGCTGCTGGATGAGCTGCACTCAGCAAGGTGTCGTGCATGGGAAAAAGATGAGAGTTGCTGCAGCACATCAGAGGAGAAGCAGCATTCGTTTAACCTATGGTCTGCCAGGGAACCACGAAAACGTGTCCCATTTCCACCCTTTCTACATTTCAACCGGATTATGTGCTACTTACTTATTTCCTAAGTTGTAGGTTTCACCACTTTTCACTTATCATCTATTTGCAAACAGCAGTTTGAGTCATTTAATTTTCCACAAACTTCTCCTCTTTCTGTGAATAGGTAATCTTATCCCATCCCATGGTGAAATGCCTTGTTCTTCATTTCCCTGGATTTGTCAGCAGAAAGGTCAGGAGCTGGAGGTGGCCAATTGATTGTTATTTCGAGGAATGATAGTATATTCCTTAGTACATAATAATGAGAAGAAGAAGAAGAAGAGCTGCAGCAATAATAGTATGAATATTAATCATAATAGTAAGAATGAGAATAATATTTGGTTTTTAATCTAATTGTGCTATTCAAAATATTGGTGGATTTTCTTTCTCCTCATGTGAATTCATTAAGGTTCCCAGGGGCTGGTCCATGGTGTTGTAGGATTTGTTCTGGTGTCTTTCTATCTTTTCCCCATTTTTAGGCACTCCCTCCAGCCAGGGCTGCATCAATTGACCACTTTTCTCTAATGAAATCATCAAATACTTGGATTCCCAAATGATTACTCTGGATTAGCAAAAACACCCCAATACTCTTAATACACCCGATACAACAGACAGTGACAACACATGTTGAAGTGGAGAGAGTGATGATTCTCCCTCACTTTTTTTAGTAAAATTTTCACAACGTTCTCCATTTGCTGTTTACCTTTGCAGCTTAACCAATTTCTGTTGCAGTCAGATATCCTCACTATGGGCTCTGTGTTTAGCTGTGCAAATTCCATCTGTGCAAGCAGGCAGAGCTTGGGGGGAGGGCCAGAAGGAATCAGCCCAATTGCCTCCCCAGGCAAGAAGACCCTGGTACATTGTCCACACTTTGCTCCAGCAGGGTTAATTTGTTTTTCTAAAGCTCCTCTCCTGGCTGTCTGGAACCCCTGCTTCTCTTCCAGAGCAGCCATTGGACGACTCATATGTGGACCCCCCACCATCTGCTTTTTTTTTTTCTTATTAACAATGTTCTGTTAACATTTTATCTGTTAAAGTGTTACCTTTAAAGTTCTTCTAGTTTTGAAAAATCCGTCTTAAACGTAAACATTGAAAAACCCATACCAAAATTTTGCCATCACTTAAAGTCACCCACATATATACAGAAAAAATTCCAATGCAAATGGTCAAACCATGCATGTGGGAGGAAAAGGTGGGATTGTGCAGGAGAAGGAGGAACAGCAGGAGGAAGAGGAATGTGAGGAGGGGTAGGGACACAGGAGGAGGAGGAGCAGAAACAGGAAGGAGCACAATGTTCCACCCCTCCCTGTATCTGCAGCCTCTCCACAGCCCCAAGAGCGTTGTCCCCATCACATGCAGCCGGTGACCAAAGAGAGGGATCCATTATTTTCACAGGGGTGAATCTTGGTGTTTCTGAGCTTTATTGGGATAAATGTGGGTGGTTTTCTTTTTTGCAGGGGTTGAATCTTTATATTTTGGTGGGGGGGTTAGGCCAAATCTTACTCTTTGGTTGGTTTTTCATCTGTGTCATGATGTTTGGAGCATTTTTAGGCTAAATCTTGGTGTTTTGGAGATTCTTACAGACACAAGATGCCCAATGTCTTCCTGAGTTGCACTTGGGCAAGGAGGAACCCCCAGCCCAAGGCCCTCTCCTCTTGTTTTTCCCCCAAACCAGGTTTTTACATTCCCAAGGCATTGACAGATGGAGGAGGAGGAGGAAAAGCCCCTGAGATCCCTCACGAGGAGGGGCTGCAAACCCAGCCCAGGGAGCTGCACGGAGGAAAAACCCTCCCTGTGCCGGGAAGGTGGCCGGAGATCCAGGTGGAGCTCAGAGCTGGTGGAGAAGCGTCATGGAGGGGAGAAGCCCCACAAGTGCTTGGAATGTGGGAAGGGTTTTAGCCGGAGCTCCAACCTGATCCGGCACCAGAGGATCCACACTGGAGAACGGCCCTACGAGTGTGGGAAATGTGGGAAGAGCTTCAGAGAGATAGCCAGTCTGAACAAACACCAGAGGATCCACACTGGGGAACGGCCCTATAAGTGTGGGAAATGTGGGAAGAACTTCAGTGAGATCTCTCACCTGATGCAGCACCAGAACAGCCACACAGGGGAACGGCCCTACACCTGCTTGGAATGTGGCAAGAGCTTTGGGTGGATGTCTGCCCTGAGAAGACACCAGCGCATCCACACCGGGGAACGGCCCTATGAGTGTCCTGAGTGTGGGAAGAGGTTTCAGACCAGCTCTGATCGCCTCAAACATGAGCGAATTCACACAAAGGAGAGGCCCTTCCGCTGCCCTGACTGCAGGAAGGGATTCAAGCACAACTCTGACCTCACTGTCCACCGGCGCATCCACACTGGGGAGAGGCCCTATGAGTGTCCTGAGTGTGGGAAGAGCTTCTCACAGAGCTCTCACTTGACGCAACACCAACGGAGGCACTACTAAGGGAAGCCCTGTGAGTGCCCCAAGTGTGTGAAGAGCTTTGTTCTCTGCTCCAGCTTCATCCCCCATGGGAGGATTGGTGTTGGATAATCCCCAGTGACCCCTGTTGGACAGAGCCCTGGTGATTCATGGTCCTGGTGATCCGTTTTGGGAAGAGACTTGGCTGCAGGGGGCTTTGCATCATCCTGTCTCCCTGTGGGCAGGGGCGGGAATTGGGACACAAACCAACATGGGAATTCCTTGGGGAGAGTGGATTTGTTGACTTACAACCCCAGAAAATCTTCTGCTTTCAGTCCTGTCTTCTGGTGGCATTTAGGAATACTGAATGGTCTTGGAGGTCTTTTCCAACTTTAGTGATCGCACAATTTTGATTTTCTGGTACTAAAGAGTGTCTTTCGTAGCCAAATGGTGATGGTTTGGGGCAAAGACCAAGATTTTAGAGACAGTGAGGTGGAAACCAGTGGAGTTCTTTCTGACCCCTGGTGCTCTATAGGCACCAAGCTCCGGAGCTCTGTAGCCTCCTACTTGTCGTGTAATCTTAAATAAGCAAAGCAGTTAATAGTTAAAAAGGTTATTTATTACTAAGTGCATCTTATTACAAAGCACATCAGTCTCAACAGGCAATAGCAAAAGCAATGGCAAAAGCAATGGCAAACAATGGCAAAAGCAGTAGCAATAAGCAATAAGTGAATGGCTAGAAGCCCTGGCAAAAGCCAATAGCTAAAAGCAGCACCTCTCCCAATACATACTCTTCTATAGGATTTTTCCAACAAGGTAAGATGCAAACTCAGACCACCACTCTTTACCCTACTAGAATTCTTGTTTCTTAGCACACCAGGTTATATGTAACACTACGCACACACTCTATCTTATTATTATCTAGGCAATATTCTTACTATAACTCTTATTATGTCTAAATTCTGTCTACAACTGTAGGCCTGGAGCCTCTGCTGAAGATACAACTATGTTTGCAACTTTCAGCAGAACACGTTCTACTACTGTGGCATTTGAAACCTTTTACTTACTAAAAGCATCAGAACTCACTGGTAAAACTTATTCAATCCCTGCACTCTGATTTCTCTCTGAAGAATTCAGAGAGACCCCTAACTCACTGACTCCAACATCCCCTCCTCTTAGAGCCATAAATATTCCCTTAACAGACTTATTAATCATTTGTCAAGTGCGTGGAGGAAACAAGGCACTGTGATTAGCACTAAAAACTTTTCCATCCATGATACTGAGTTCCAATCCACTAAGCAAACCATCCAAACTGTACCATTCTGTGACTAAGCACTTGCAGGCTACTTGGCTTATTTTCTCTTCCTGTATGGTCCTTTGGTAGCAGAGGTCATCCTTTTCATCAAGATCTGGCATGGTGTGTGCCCCCACCACTCAATGCCTACTGAGTTGCAGCCAGCAGCAGAGCTAAAAATCTTGATGGCAAACACAAAAGGCCAACCAGTCTTGCCCTTGACTATTTCAGGAGGGTCTTGGCCAGCCCTGCTCCTTTCACCTGGACACCAAAACAAAACTTCACCTGCTTCATTCAGGAACAAATGGGCATCATGGCAAAGCACACATAGATCTGCATTAACAATATAACTGCAAGGATCGCTAAACGAGTGAAAAAGAGTTTTTCTGGGGTTGTGTTGGACAGACATATGATATTTAAACTTAATACATTAACTAAAGTCACTTAAACACTTTAAGTTGGCTAATTGACAAATCTGTACTACTAAAAGGAAGCAAAGCATAAGCATAACATATAATTGAACTTCATATTTTCCTTTAACTATTACCTAACAAAAAATTCTACAATGCTATTGTTTCCCCCTCTTTTTTTTCTTTAAAAAAAAAAACCAAAATCAAGGTTCACAATCTTCTGCAGGTAAAACCCAATATAACAGTCAACAATTCTTTAAATAATGCTCATACATTTATAAAATTAGATAATCATCAATTCTTAAAAAACTGTCATCACCTCAGAGTCTGCAAACAGCTGACAAGCCTTGATTCAATGAGGAATTAGATGGTCATCTCTAGAAAATGAGCATCGAATTCACCCTAAAATAAACTTCATCTGCCATATTGATAGAGTCAAATTGCCAAGTCAAAACAACTGGAATACTCTTTTGATGCAGAAAACACCTGGGTTTGCAGAATTTCCCTTCCAGGTAGAATTAAGGCCTGGCCAGAGCCTAAATTCTAATTGGAAGAGAACTCCCTGACATCTTTTTATTAAAAAAACAAGACTCTTAAAAGCTACAATTAAACATTTCAAGGTGAGAAAGAAATCAAATTTCTTCAGCAGCTCATTCTCTCTGAAGTTCTTCCTCAGGATGAGGTGCTTTGAACGTGGCAGGCTGCTGGAGTACTTCTGTGATAACAACTCGGGGAAAACTACAAGACTAGAAATGCAGAAGAGGCTTTCAATAAAGCTCAGGTAATTTTCTTGGAATTCTGAAAAATACTTAAAATCATGAGACAGTAAAGGATCAGATCATAGAAGACCTGCTAAAATAAGAGAGAAAATTAATAAAAAGAAAACAAAGGAACATTAAATTCACAACTTAACTGATTATCGTCATACATTTGATTCAAAGGCATGTCTGGAGGCTTTCCAAAATTTACTTGGAATGTTGAAAGAATTTAAGTTAAATAATAAAACAGAAATCAAAATAATTCTGTAATATAGAATTTATACTCTTAATACAATGGTTTTGAAATTAAATACAGAAACTAAGTTTGAGCCTTAAAAATCAAGCTTATAAAGAAATACTGTTTTTCCCAATATATATAAAGGAAATTTTGACTCCGGAGCTCTGTAGCCTCCTACTTGTCATGTAATCTTAAATAAGCAAAGCAGCTAATAGTTAAAAAAGTTATTTATTACTAAGTGCATCTTATTACAAAGCACATCAGTCTCAACAGGCAATAGCAAAAGCAATGGCAAAAGCAATGGCAAACAATGGCAAAAGCAGTAGCAATAAGCAATAAGTGAATGGCTAGAAGCCCTGGCAAAAGCCAATAACTAAAAGCAACAACTCTCCCAATACATACTCTTCTGTAGGATTTTTCCAACAAGGTAAGATGCAAACTCAGACCACCACTCTTTACCCTACTAGAATTCTTGTTTCTTAGCACACCAGGTTACGTATAACACTACGCACACACTCTATTTTGTTATTATCTAAGCAATGTAAGCAATATTCTTACTATAATTCTTATTATGTCTAAATTCTGTCTACAACTGTAGGCCTGGAGCCTCTGCTGAAGATACCACTATGTTTGCAACCTTCAGTAGAACACTACTGTGGCATTTGAATCCTTTTACTTACTAAAAGCATCAGAACTCACTGTAAAACTTATTCAATCCCTGCACTCTGATTTCTCTCTGAAGAATTCAGAGAGACCCCTAACTCACTGACTCCAAAAGAAGCCCTTCCAGAAAAGGTTCTTCTCTTTGGATGCTTGTAGGAGTTGGTGGTGGACGGTAGTCAGGACAAACTCAGGCACTCTCTATATTCTGGTCTTGAAGTTTGCTGTTTATTGCATTGGGTGTGAGTGAAAAGGGCTTAGCTGGGAGCTGCGAGACACAGCTCAAAGCAGGCCCAGGGCAAGGGGGAGAGTTGCAGGGACAAGAGCAAGGGAGCGAGAGGGTGTCCAAGGGTGTAAGAGCAAGAGAGCGTGGTCTCCTTTTATAAAGTCTTAAATCTCCTTCTATGTTGAATATTCTACTCTTTCACTAACCAATCTAGTACAAGATACAAATTCTCTAACATTTACATGCAACCTATAGGAATCGCTAAATTACCATATTTTACTTCTTTCTTATCTCTAAACCTTATCTTGGACTCTTCCTGTCATGCCTGGAGGGGATCTCTGCTGGCTCTTTGGTATTTGCAGCAACCGGCACTATCCTAACAAAGGGAAAAGACCCTCAGGAATCCATATTGCTGCTCTCCAGCCACTCAGTAGAACACTGCTTTCATTTCAATCTCACCTACAGTTTCTATATTCTTACCATCTTTTGCTAGGCAATCATATTTATAGGGCATTCCTATTTCTTCCTCCCCTACATCTCCCCCTTTCTGTTGAATAATTAATATATTAGGCATTGTCTTACTCATAATTTTTGCACACACTGAAGTATACAGAGTACTGCTACTAAAACTACAATTATCACTATTAAAATAATCAAGCCTATTTTACAGAGTGCCTTTTGCCAAGGTGCAAAGCTCCAGCCTTCAAACTGTCTAGCCAAGATGGGTCACCCGTTGTAATTTCGTTAGCTAAATCCCTTAGATTTTGCAGCTGTTTATGAATGGAGACAGAATGATCCAATAAATTCATACAGCACAATCCCTGAAAATTATCACAGCCCTGTCCATGAGCTAGCAAAAGATAATCAAGGGCAGCTCTATTTTGCAAAGTGGCATGTCTGACTGCCTCTTCATCTGTTAACAAATCACTGATCACAGTTGAGGTGGCATTTGCTTCCTTACTGAGCCAACACCCCAACTTGTTTAACTGTCTCAGTGCAACTGAAGAACTCAACTGAGGCAAAAAAAATGCTTATGACAATTGATTTTCCAGAGTTCCAAGGGTGAAAGTCACTATTACAGTCACTCTCATATTGATGTCCCCAGGAGGATCTAACCTTCCTGGTTTTCTTTTTGATTACCTCTTTGACACTGGGTGCAATTATTGTAAGTTGTCCCAGGGCACAAGGGCCATCCCTCTATATATGAGGTTATACCTTATCAGGCTCTTGTCTCCACAGATGAGCCAAATTCCTTTGGGAAATCATATTGGAAGTTTGCTAAATTGACCTGCATAAGGTTCAAAATATGTCAGAAGTTTAGTTTGATGACACCAAGAAGTCACATTGCTATAAACTGGGTGATATGGGGTAACATTTAAATGAGGACTATCTCCTCCCAGGAGATGAAAGAAGTAACAGGTATCCATAGTTACTGAGCCTAGGATTTCAAGCTCTTGAAGATCAAATTTATCAACTTTAGAATTATCAATATAAGTTTGATGTTTCTGGCTGGGAGTTGGAGATACATGGTGATCATCATATGGCAAATATTTCTCAAGAGTAACATTATCAAAACCTTCTGGGAAAGGTACTCCAACTGAACAGGTTGAGAAAGGTTTGTCAGGGCTTGTATCAGATAAACAGACGGTATCGGAGTCTGCAGATTTGGCTAAAGCAACTGAGACATTTGTCTTTGGTTGATTCACAGGTAAAGCTTCACTACAAAAACTAAAACAAAAGAAGAGAAACAACATGCATTCACACAAAAGATAGAACTCCATTCTTTTCTTGAGCTATTTCTGGCAGATCACTTTCTTCTGTTGGTTCTGCGCAGTTCAGGTCTGGGTGCTTCTTGACTTCTTCTTGCAGGGTCACTGGCTGATGTGGAGGCTTCAGCAGGCTTCGATGCGCAGTAGGGCTTCACATTCTTTGCTGGAACCAACTTTAGTCCTCCATGTGGAAACACATGCAAACCCCTTTCCCCATGTTATAAGATTGTATGGTCCTTCTGTTTGTCCTGTTTCTAAGTTTTTAACCACAACTGGGGGGTGCTCTTTTAGTTTTGGTTTTTTGTTGTTCAAGGAATGTGTATAAATGGGGGGATCAGGCTCTTCTGCAGAGCTGTTCAGAAAATTGTAAACCTACAAAGCCTTATTCAACCTCCTTTGGAGTGTAGCCTGAGCTTCTCCCCCTTTCTGTTGATCCAAAATGCATTTTAGAGTTTGATGTGTTCTTTCTATTATTTCTTGACTCGTGGGAGAGTGGGGAATGCCAAATGTATGGCAAATACCCCAGGCATTTAAAAATACAGCTAATTCTTGTGAAGTATATGAAGGACCATTATCAGTTTTAATTTCTTGGGGGATACCTAAATAAGAAAAGGCTTGTGAAAAGTGCTGGCAAACATGCTTAGCTGTTCCTCCTCTATGTACAGAAGCAAAAACTGCATTTGAGAATCTATCAACAGAGACATGGATATTTTTAAGTTTCCCAAAAGAGGGATACTTAGTAACATCTGTTTGACATTTCTGTAAACTCTCCCACCCTCTTGAGTTGGTGGCTCCTGAAGCAGGAAGAGGTTGAACAAGCTGACAGTCTGGGCAAGCTTGTAAAATATTTTGTGCTTGCTCCAAAGTAATGTGAAAATCTCGTTTGATTGCCTGTGCATTTTGGTGAATAAAAATGCATGGCTCAATTTGGCTTGTTCAATAGTGTTAGGCAGAATAGTTGCAGCAAGCACTGAGGTAGAATTTTCAATGCTTGCTGCACCTTCTTCATCAGATGCTGCTGATGCCAATGCATCAGCTTGGGCATTTCCTTCTGTCATAAATCTTGGGGAGCCCGAATGGACTATGATGTGAAAAACAAAATAAGGATTAATTCTGTGAGATAGAATTTGATAGAGACAGGTGAGCCAAAGACACAACTTGTTGTTGTTCACATCCTTTAAAACTGATCCCTCAATTCTCTTAATAATATTAGCAACATATGCCGAATCAATGATCAGGTTGAAAGGCTCTGGAAAGAGCTGAAAAGCTCTTGCAACTGCTGTCAATTCTACAATCTGAGGAGAACCTTCAACTTTTTGAACATCTTGTTCTCAGACTTTTTCTTTATTCTGCCATGTAACTACTGAATTGTGCATTCGCCCTGACCCATCAGTGAAGATAGTAATTGCTTCTAAAGGTTCTTCACCAATCAGAGGTTTATCTTTATAGCATAATTTAGCTTTGATAATTTTGTGTGCAGGATAATGAATGGAGCAAACACCTGGAAAATTGAGCAAGTCATACAGCAAATCCTCTGACTTTTGCATTGCCCACACAAAATAATTTTTCTTCATGGGCAAATACATTATTGCAAATTCACAACCTGCTATCGAAAGAAGCCATGCTCTGCCTTTGATGATGATTTGAGACATCATTTCTAAAGGTGTGAGGATTGTTTTTGGTGACCTGTAAGAAATGAAAACCCATTCAATTATTAACATCTTTTTGAGAGGGATCCCATTGAATAATAAGACCAGAGAGTCTCAGCTCTTTTCCTAAAACTGCAAGGAAAAAGGGTTTATCTGGGATACAGTGATGTCCCTGCCTGGTCTGCAGGGCATCAGTGATTTTTTCTAAGGTCTTACAAGCCTCAGGAGTGAGAGGTCTAGGGGATCTAATGTCAATGTCCCCTCTCAGTAAATTAAAAAGTGGAGCAGGTTCATCAGCAGTGCTTCCCGACACAGACCTAACCCAATTAATTTCACCTAAAAGCTGTTGCAAGTCCTGTAACATGTGACCATACGTTCAGACTTGTATTTTCTGAGACACAATAGATTGTTCTGCTAGTTTCCAACCCAAATATTTCCAGGGAGCAGTCTCTTGTGTTTTTGATTGAGAGATCACCAGTCCAGCTTTTTTGATTTCAGCAACAACACTGTCACGAGTCTTTTCCATTTGTTTTTATGTTGGGGCTGCAATGAGTAAATCATCCATGTGGTGGAGAATAACTGATTGTGGGAATTGCTCATGGACTGGAGATACGGCACGGGCTACAAAATATTGGCAGGTAGTTAGCGAGTTTTCATGCCCTGTGGCAAAACGAGCCAATGATACCTTTGAAGTGATTACTGCAAGTTTCTACTTGGAACAGAGAAATCAAAACGAGGTGCATTGTCTGGGTGCAGTAGAATATTAAAGAAACAGTTCTTTAAATCAATAATAACAAGCGGCCAGTTTCTTGGGATCATGGAAAGATTGGGCAGGCCAGCCAGGTTGTAGAGGGCCCATGTTCGCAATCAGCATAAATTTTTCTGAGCTCTTGTAACAATCGCCAGGTGTCAGAACTTTTCTTATGGATTACAAATACAGGTGAGTTGCAGAGACTGTTAGTGGGTGTGTTGTGACCTTTTTGCAGTTGTTCAGCCACTAGGTTTCTAAGAACACTCAGGTTATTATCTGTTAGGGGCCACTGGTCGACCCAGACAGGGGTGTCAGTTTTCCAGGTCAGTTTTAAAGTGCTGAGTGTTTCAGCGACCCCTACAGAAAATCCAGTTCAATTCTTGCTCCCCATTGGGAAAGCAAATCCCTTCCCCACACTGTGATGTGTCTCTGCACTACATAGGGACAGATCAATGCCTTTTTCCCTTGCGGTCCTCTAATGCTGATTACAGATTCGCTCTGCAAGCACGGAGTGACACCTCTGATACCTGCGAGAGCACCTGGGGGAGTTATTAATTTCCATTCTGCTGGCCAATAATAATAAGAGATCACAGTGACATCTGCACCTGTGTCTTTCATTCCCCTAATATTAACATGAATCCCACCATTTGACAGTTCACAAGTCAGCATTTGGTCGTTGAGGGCTTATGTTTTGCACCCATAGAACTTCAGGGTTTTCATGAAAAAATGAGGAATCGCAAGGTGGCATATGATCCACAGTCCCCATAAACAGCAATAAATAAATAAATAAAAAGCAATAGCTATAGGGGTTCTAGGTTGAATATGCAGTGGGGGACAGCAGGCATTGGCTAACACTAGCAATTCTTCATTGCAGTTAACAGAGATTACACAAGGCAAAACAAACAGCCCCAGAATGCCATTCCTCTCTTTACCAAGAACTAAAAAGTCTTGTCTATATTGAGAAGTCCCAGTAATCCCTTTTGGAATATAGTCATAACCATTCTCCTTTAAAAAGGTTGTTGGCTTGGTGGTTGCCAAAGTACACCAGAACCCTGGGGGTAATAAACCTGAGGCATTACTTGGGATTCTGCTGGTGATGGAGCAAAGGGCTTCTGAGCTGGAATATTTACAAATTCTCCCTTGGGGGTCTGCAGTGCCGTAAGTTGTTTCATTGCATGATGGCGTTGCGCTCGTCTTGGAGTTTTTTGGATCGTGTTTTCATATCAGGTCTGGTTCGACACTGCCATGAGAAATAATGTCCCTTCTTGCAGGTGGAGCAGCAGCTTGTGCCATTCTTCTGACTTCTGGGCAGTTCCTCACTATATGACCAGGTTTTCTGCAGAAATAACAAGGTCTTGAGGTTACAACGGCAGGCATCACAGCCATGGGATTACCTTGTTGTTGAGAATTCAGGTGCAGAGCAGCTAGGATCTCAGTGAGCTTCTGGTCTCGTGCTTCTGCCTGGGCTGCCAGTGCAGCTGCTTGTGTTGTCTGAGCTGTAAGAGCCCTTTCAAGTTTTAGCCCTAGAGTTTTTCAAAGTTCAGTTGCCTGGATAGTGGCCACCTGCTGTGGACTCCCAATCTTGTTGCAGGCATCTATCATTTCAAGCACTGAGGGCTTTTCTTTTTCCATAGCTTTGATTACCTGTTTACATTCTGCATTGGCATTATTTTCAATAGTGTCGCGGATCATGATTGGGCAAGCTATATCATCTGCGCATTGTCTTTCTGTTGCTTGTATTATCCTGTCTGCAAATGTGGTAAATGGTTCAGACAACTCTTGGCTAATGAGGTTATAGGCTTTTTCAAATGTCCCTGCAGGCTGAATTTGCAAAAAGGCTCTGCGAGCCATTTTTGGAATGTCATCCAATGCTACTCTAGGTAAATTTATTTGATTCCCATTTTGGTCATCTGGTGCATCACCTGTAAGTTTGGATATGGTAAGGGTATGAAGATCAGGGTCAGTATCTTGTCTATAATTAGTCAATACACCTCTAAGCAGTCTCTTCCATTTTAGTTTCCATAGCATATATTGTGAATTTGTGAGAGTTATGCTCGCAAGATTTTTACAGTCATGGGGTGTGAGTGTATGTCCTTCCAGGGTACTTTTCAGCAGCTGCTTAAAATATGGGGAACAGATGCCACTGTCCTTTATTGCTTTTTGCAATTCTTTTATCTCTTGGGGTGGTATGGCTACCCATGTTCTGGGACAACCTGCTTGCTGGCTAAATAGCACAGGCATAGCCAGAGAATTTAGATTTTCCTGTTTGCATATCTACCTTTTGACCTTGTGCCAATCTGTTAGCTGACAGTCGTCATAAAATTTCTGGGAGTTTAATTCTGGCAAGTGTTCACGATATAGTGTCTCATTTTGTAGTGGAGATTTCTTTTGTATAGAGGGCAAAGAGTTAGCATTTGCATGTATAAAATAATTCTCTGTCTGTCCTGTATTTAGTAAAGTAGATGTGGTGCTACAAATTCCCCCTCCATTTTGCACAATTTGTGTACTGAGCTGTGGTGGCAGGAAAGAATGAGAAAATAAACCATTGGTCATCAGTTGCAGAGGTGTAGAAGGTGAAAACGTAGCTAGCTGCTGGAGGAGGTGCGGTGGCAGGGCTGTGCTGCTTGTGTCAGCTGGTGGAGGCAGGCAGCATTGCAGGCAGCAAAGGCACAGAAGCAGGTGGCAGGTGTACAGAATCGAGTGGTGCAAAGGCATCGGGTTGCGAAAAGGAGGAAAAAAATCGGGCTTTAGGACCTAGGGGGGGGCTGAGGCTGTGGAAGCAGCGCATGCGCAGGAACTGCTGGCAGGTGCTGCGCATGCGTGATGTCCGTTCCCAGTGGGCTATAGCAGCAGATAGCAGTGTGGGCCATCATGGCGGCTGAGTGGACAGAGGCCGTTGGGTGCAGTGGGAGGGTGTGGGAAGAGCCGTGTGATGCTGACAGAAGCAGCCAGTGGGACCGTGTCTGGCGGGGCTGGAGTGGGAGGTGGAGGCGCTAATGCAAACCCGGAGGCGAGCGTCGTCTCTGTAACTGCCGTTGGGGGAGCGGGGTTTTGGGCTTGCAGGTGTGGCTGAGTGGGTGGAGCTGCGGCTCCAGGAAGCAGGGACAGTGCTGCCAGAGCGGGGTCACCAGGAAACGGAGCTGAAAGAGAGTCTACATGCATAGAGGCGGCCGCATGATGTGGCTTAGGCAGCAGGGCCAGTCTGTCCTGTGCGTTCTCCAGCATGCAGACAGGGGTGGTGCCCACTGCAGCCAGCAGCACTGGCACGGGGCCAGCAGGCATGTCCTGGCATTTTGGGACTTCGGCCAGCACCTATGCCGCTTCAGTAGCGGCAGGAGGGACTAGAGGGGATGGGGTTGATGCGGCTGCATGTGTTTGTAACACATTTCCAATAAAGGCCACTATGGCCATGAAGGGCCCAGCTGCACTTGCGGGCAGCAGGGGAGGGGCAGCAGATCCAACGGGAACGAGGGAGGGGGCGGGGTTGGCATGACGCCAGCAGTGGGGATGGGGCTGCGGCGATGACATTCGCAGCTGGGTGTGCAGGGGCGGAACCGAGGGGTGGCGTACGGCGATGACAAAACCAGAGGTGGGGAGAGTGCCAATTGCGAAATAAGGGTCGGGGTCCATGGTTACCGAGGGAACAGGGCGGAGGAGGCATTCGGGGCGGGGATGGCAGCAGCCAAGGCAATGGGGGTGGGCACCACAGGCACGGACACGGATGACACGGCAGGGGCAGGGGCGGACGTGGTGGGGGCAGAGGCGGGCACGGCGGTTGGGGTCGCGAAACATGAGGGCAGGGGGAGGGGCGGCAGAAGCGTGCGGGATGGTGGCCCTTGGGGCCACGAGGCTTGGAGGAGTGGGGGACGGTAGGGCTATTTGCATGCTTGGGGCTGTAAGGGACAGACATGCATCAGGAGTGGAGCCTGGCGTGGCGCTGGCCAGGGGAGGTTGCTTTTCAGCAAACAGCTCCACAAGTGCCCTACAAACTGGGACCAGCTCTGTGGCAGCCAGATCTCGGTGGGATATATGATTAAAAAGCTTTATCCCAGAAGTCTCTGGTAAAGACGTCAGAATGGTCAGCATTTGGGAAGTTAATTCAAAGTCCATTCTAAGAGATTCTTTAGCTCCTGTTTTGGCAAGTTATTTTGGCTGGAGCTTATCAAATTCTTTAGTTGCTTATAGAGAACTCTCTTGTGAGCATAGTGAGTTTGTCCCATGATTAGATTTGTGTGCTAACCTCGGTATTGCAGAAACAGTGTCCATAATTCAAGCCCTGGTGTAGATGCTGGCCACTCAGGAAAAGAGGTATGCGCT